>BLKR01009049.1:0-240732 GCA_011170035.1 Teleogryllus occipitalis | reverse complement strand
GGAGAGAGAGGAAGAGACGGAGAGAGAGGAAGAGACGGAGAGAGAGGAAGAGACGGAGAGAGAGGAAGAGACGGAGAGAGAGGAAGAGACGGAGAGAGAGGAAGAGACGGAGAGAGAGGAAGAGACGGAGAGAGAGGAAGAGACGGAGAGATAGAGACAGAGAGAGAGAGAGACGGAGAGAGAGAGAGACGGAGAGAGAGAGAGACGGAGAGAGAGAGAGAGAGACGGAGAGAGAGAGAGAGACGGAGAGAGAGGGAAGAGACGGAGAGAGAGGAAGAGACGGAGAGAGAGGAAGAGACGGAGAGAGAGGAAGAGACGGAGAGAGAGTGGTAGAGACGGAGAGAGGAAGAGACGGAGAGAGAGGAAGAGACGGAGAGAGAGGAAGAGACGGAGAGAGAGGAAGAGACGGAGAGAGAGGAAGAGACGGAGAGAGAGGAAGAGACGGAGAGAGAGGAAGAGACGGAGAGAGAGGAAGAGACGGAGAGAGAGGAAGAGACGGAGAGAGAGGAAGAGACGGAGAGAGAGGAAGAGACGGAGAGAGAGGAAGAGACGGTGAGAGAGGAAGAGACGGTGAGAGAGGAAGAGACGGTGAGAGAGGAAGAGACGGTGAGAGAGGAAGAGACGGTGAGAGAGGAAGGGACGGTGAGAGAGGAAGAGACGGTGAGAGAGGAAGAGACGGTGAGAGAGGAAGAGACGGTGAGAGAGGAAGAGACGGTGAGAGAGGAAGAGACGGTGAGAGAGGAAGAGACGGTGAGAGAGGAAGAGACGGTGAGAGAGGAAGAGACGGTGAGAGAGGAAGAGACGGTGAGAGAGGGAGAGACGGTGAGAGAGGGAGAGACGGTGAGAGAGGAAGAGACGGTGAGAGAGGGAGAGAGACGGTGAGAGAGGAAGAGACGGTGAGAGAGGAAGAGACGGTGAGAGAGGAAGAGACGGTGAGAGAGGAAGAGACGGTGAGAGAGGAAGAGACGGTGAGAGAGGAAGAGACGGTGAGAGAGGAAGGACGGTGAGAGAGGAAGAGACGGTGAGAGAGGAAGGGACGGTGAGAGAGAAGACGGTGAGAGAGGAAGAGACGGTGAGAGAGGAAGAGACGGTGAGAGAGGAAGAGACGGTGAGTGAGGAAGAGACGGTGAAAGAGGAAGAGACGGTGAGAGAGGAAGGGACGGTGAGAGAGGAAGAGACGGTGAGAGAGGAAGAGACGGTGAGAGAGGAAGGGACGGTGAGAGAGGAAGAGACGGTGAGAGAGGAAGGGACGGTGAGAGAGGACGGGACGGTGAGAGAGGAAGGGACGGTGAGAGAGGAAGGGACGGTGAGAGAGGAAGGGACGGTGAGAGGAAGAGACGGTGAGAGAGGAAGAGACGGTGAGAGAGGAAGAGACGGTGAGAGAGGAAGAGACGGTGAGAGAGGAAGAGACGGTGAGAGAGGGAGACGGAGGGAGGGAGGCGAAAAGAAGGATGGAGAGTGGGAAGGACGGAGACACACACACAGAAATGGATTGTTAATTTGTTCGAAAGGATCGTAGGTTGTATTTTGTTATACATAAATGTGTTTTATTAAGGGATATGTTTCTTGCGAAAAAATAATGATGATATCCCCGACAACTGAAGGAAAATACACTAAGAATTTCATAAATATTAATGCTCTTCTGTAGTACTGTTTTACATTTGGAACCTGTACATGCGATTGCGGTTTTCTATCAGTTTTGAAGGAGTATTACTAAAGAATTTTGCCAATAAAGAATGATCCAACTCTTGCGAGATCGAATCTTGCTTTTGAACCCCATGTAAGGTGTCAAGATCGAGTACAACGAGTAAAACCTTTTGAGAAAGCTTTTCGAGACGACTGTCAAGTTAAATAATTAAGTAATTCCCCCCTATTATTTAAACCTCTTCGTCAAAAGAAAATTGTTCACTTAAAATTTGCAGAATTTTGAAGGCATTTTACAATTCTTGCTTCGGCAATGAAGAGGGAAATTAGCAAAAATTTACTCAAAAGACGTATGCGAAATGATGATGGGCAATGTGAATTGGCTGCCAGCAGATCCGCTTGGGAAGTCGCCTGGGTTTGCGGCGCCCGATACAGGATTATTGGATGTGTCGGACAAGCGCGCTTCCGGATTAGCTAAATGGCCGTCGTCGTATCGCGTAGCCCAACACCAGCGGTCAAAGACGCATGTTACTGACCTTCAGATCTGTTCGGCTCAGGTGCCGTGCTCCTTGCACCCATGACAAGATCCCAGAAATAGGAAGTGGGGGATATCAAAGTTCACACGAAAATTGCACTTTGGGCCTAACAACGACGTCGTTCTTTGAAACATTTATTAAATTATATAAATGTTTCAATATTTATTTACACTTAAATCAAAATCATTAATTTCATTAGTAACAGTTTTATTGAGCATACAAAAATGTCTATCAAGGGTAAGCTAGGATAAGCCGGGTTAGATATATGTATAATGTAGTGGGGCTACAGCAGTACACATTTTCTGGCGTATTTATAACTTTCCCTAATTTCGAAAACTCAACCCTGGCGACTCCACGCATGCTATAAGAACGCACGTGCTCTTTTTGACGCCCGTGATTTATGTTGCTACTAACAGCGACCCAGCCGACCTTTGATGCTGCAGAAATACTCGCACCCCAGTACTGCGGGTTGCCTCATTTGATCTACGCACGGATGAAAAGGTCATTGTCTGCCTTCTCTGCTCAGAGGCATGTCACAAAATCCCCAAAGAATATCTTCAAAACGTTCTAAGTGTTAAAAATAACATTTCATTAACCTTGAAAGTAGTGATACAATTTAAAAGCACTTATCTGAAGAATTGATTCATATCCATTTTTCGAAGAACGTTAAGATTTTAAAAATGTATTTGTCATATTTAAGGGAAGTGTAGATCTCAGTAAATGCAAATTTCTTAATGTTTATTAAATACGTTAGATTTCGCACAGATTGTCGACTCCAACCTACTTTCGAAAATCACAGTTAACAGCGTGGGGCGCGCGGCCGGAACCTGGCAGAGCCACAATGCTCTGCCCTCCTCTTGCAACATGCTGCCAAGATTATTGCCAATAGTTGGCATGTTCCGTTCGTATCGATGATTTTCTCGATTGGAATATGTTTGCTTTCGATTTTTTCATTTTTATTAAAATTCTTCTTCTGATTCGAAATTTTTGGGTACACCTTTGGTCTTTTTCAATGAACTTTAGAATGATAGTTACCACACATTATTAAAATAGCTTAATTTTTAAATTACGTTTGTCCATTTTATTGTTTAGACATTCTGGGGGAATTAATTTTATAAATCTGGAATCCAAGTCCAAGATTGTTCATAGATGTACCCATTACACGACATACTAAAGCTGACTTACGTAATAGGATTTCTTCCTAAAATTGTACAGACGAAGCCCGAATAATGAATGAAGTTTTGTGGTCGTGCAGAATTCTGTATGTGTAAGGTCAACGTAAAACTGAGGGCGTATTCACTTGCACAGCAGCAGGATGCGAACAGGCAATTTTATCCAGAGAAAGACAATCAAAACTCCAGGAGGGCCGAATGGAAGGGTTCTTGAGTGAAACGAAGACCATCTTCGCTTAGCAACACACTCCGAATGAATCCTAAAATCATCCTCCGGAATGTTTTCGTATGTAATTTCTCTCATTTGGAGTCCTTGATTTGAACATTTTAAACTATGAATATCTATGAGGGACTTAGAACAGGAGTAATTTTGCCTCTGGCAAGGGGAAATTAATACTTTTTCCAGCAGGGGCCAACACACTATTTAGGAAGGGCGAGGATCCCCGCCATCAGCCCGGCAGTTCACATCCTCCACAGGACGTGAAACGTCTCCAGTCGCATGTCTAAAACTGCAGCTAGTTGCGAGCGTATTGGAGAGGGGATCTGTTTATTGATGAAATGCTGAGCCTCTGGAGCGGAGTTTCAACAGTGAGTCGTCGGCGAGTGACGGCTTGATCTCCCACACACGGCCCTGCGCTTACCTTCGACCGGGTTTCATAAACCAGAATGCAAAAAAGGTGACTTTTAGATACGAGTATTTAAAATATCACACACGTTTTAATGCGTAAATATAGATTTGTTAGCATAGTTGTTTAAACTAAACGTTTGAATACGATGGCAGACCGGAAAGTAACGCACAATAATTTTTTTTCTCTGCTGGTATTGCAACTGGAATGGTGAAACTGCACGATGAGATAGTTCGAAGTTTGCACTATAGAGGGCATTTTGTTTTTACGTGCAGCTTTAGCGAATGTAGCCTGAACTAGGAAACAAAATGGCGCGCATGTTACTACCACCAACTTGTGAAGAACATAAAAGTGTAGTGCGAAATTTGTGGGCCAAAGAGCATAATCCTGGTGAAATTCACTGGCACATGAGTGGTGTGTATGGGGCGACTGAGTGGACCGTAGCAATATCTCCAGGAGGGGCGCGTTCTTCCTGTAGGGCTGCACTCCAACCAAACGGACTTCTATGAACAGGGCATGAATGGATATTGAAACTGGTAGCACGCTAGCGGAAATATATTGACAAACTTGACGACTACGTAGAAAAGTAGGCCAAAGATGTAAAGAGTTGGTGATTTTTTGTGTTTTTGTACCAATTAAAGTTTTGAGCAAAAAATAAATTATTATGTGTTACTTTTCGATCTGTCCTCGTAAACAATTAGCGTCGTCTGGCGTTAGGTCTTAAAATTCGGAAATCCTCTTTTCATTGCTCAGAACATACATTTCCTTCCCGTAGTTATCACAAAACTAAACGGAATATGTTCGAGTTGGAACAACAGTACAATTGACACAATTCACTTACAAACAGATGTTTTTACTTTCGTTAAAAACGGAAGTTCAAGAAAGTGTTAGACCACGATAGAGCGAGTTTAAATTCTAATCCCAGTACTTAAACATAAAATTAATTTCATCCATATTATTGAACGACAAAGAATTATAACTTTCAAAGTACTAAACTATAAAAAAACTTACTTTGATTCTGTACTGTTGAATGGTTGAAGGGAGTACACCTCGCCACTGTGTTATTTTAGGACATTTTAGGACATGCACCAGTTGCAATACGTCGATGCCTTAGTGCACAAACATTCTATGTCCATTGTCTACTCGTATCACCCTCACACTTTTTGATTTAAGATCATTTTTGAAGACCTCTTATTCATATCCAGTGTTCAAAGATCGTACGTCCATATAAAGAGGGATCATGCTTTTTTCTAGAAAGCAGACGTCGCTCCATACATAACTGCACCTTTACATACTTTCATTCTCGTTTTTCTCGAAAGTAGGTATTCTGGGCACACACAAATATTAAGAATTTAAAACAGAAAAAAATGATATCCCGAGATAACAAGAAGAGGAGGATAAAGTTTCGGTTTACATTTCGGTGCCAGCGTGAGGCGAAAAAGATAGAAATTTTTTAGAACGGTAAAAAACAAACAAACAAATAACTCGAGAGATCCTGAGGTGAGTTCGTTGTTGCTGGCCGTTTTGCAGTTATTTCCTACTTGCATCATGAAGGCCCTCTGCGATATTTGGACGCACTGCTAGGACATGCTAAGTTGTACTCTTCCCTTCCACTACGAAAAGTTTCAGAGCTCAACTGCATGCCGTTGGAGAAGGAGATCTTGTAGCGGGGGCCAGGGTGGCTTCATACTTGAAGACAAGATTCCAGTACACATTCTGGCGCCCAGCGGGAGACGTAAAAGATCGAGAAATATTAAGACCAGAAAACAGAAAACAAAAAAACTGAGATTGTGAGTTGAGTTCCGTTGTAGCCAGTAGAAATTCAGTTATCCCCTTCTATTTGCATCCTAGCGGCACTATGGATTATTGGATGCTCTGCGAGAATGCAGAGTAGTTTGGAGAGATTTAGCAGAGAAATACGGTATACTACACACTACGAACCGACCAGGCTACCCTCACATCCATCTTCAATTGCCAATCCAGTATAATACAGCGCGCCAGGAAAGTGTCTCCGCTGGGGGACCTTGCCAGTGAGAGTGGCAGCGATAGAGATTATGTTGGTAGAACGCGCTGCAGTTTGTAAAACCACAAACACAACAGATGGTGGAAGTGTTGTCCTCTTTACTTGTTTCGCAGTGATCTGGTTGCTACCAACATAAATGCAATTTTTGATACGAAGCGCTGACTCCGCTAGTGCGGAGAGACTTCCCTGGCGCACTCTACAAACAATTCGTAATTTCACGCCTGTTAATGTACGATAAGTAATCGTAACTTTCCCATCCCGGATATTTATAACAATTCAGTGACGCTGTATTGTTGAAGGCACCAGTGTTTTTGAAGGATCTCACCTGCATGCCGCCGGGGAAGGAGACCTGGCCGCGGTAGTGGCGCAGCGCGGCGGCGCGCAGCGTGTACAGCAGGCACACGTCCTCGCCCACCAGGCACAGCGGCACGAGCACGGCGGCGCGCCGCGCCACGGCGGCCGGGTCCACGCGCAGCGGCCGCAGCCGGCGCAGCGCCGCCACGCACCGCTGCTGCGCGTGCTCGCTCAGCACGGCCTCCTTCGACAGCCCCGGTGGCGGCGGCGGCGGCGGCGGCGCCCCGCCGGCGCTCCTGCGCACACACGGGGTCATCAGAGCGTTTGTGGCCGCTGCTTCAACTACGCTCATCAGTCCCTGTGTTATGTCACGCGAGGTGGTGGATGGATTGATATTTCCGGGCGCGTCAAATGCTGTCATTAGCCCCGTAAGTGTAGTGCAAGATTTTTTCACCGGGATCATCCCATGTTCGATGGTGAGATCCGGCGCCGACCTACTTGTCGCCTTGCAGGGGGTTTCATCAAACTAGTAAATCCCACCAGCGGGGTACCGCACCAGCCATGACAAGCTCTAAGCTCCCGTCTGGTCCCTCAACATGTGTGGTAGTGTAGTGCAGGAAGGTAAGAGGAAGTATAGCACAAGGAAAGAAATATCGCGGGCGATCTATGGCCCATTTGTTACGGTACTGATCCAGAATTCGCCTGGTGTTGATCGGAGAAAACACGGAAATCTACCGATCAGAGCAGCCCGCCACTAGCAGCCTCTCCAGATAGGGACTGAATTCGACCTAGCTACATTGCTAGTGTCGAAAATGCTGCCTCCGTCGGGAATCAAACCCTAGTACCTCCCGGTTCGGGGGCAATGTACTGACGTCAATTGATGCTCTGCGGAGAGGTGACTGTATTCCTCCCCCGTTGGAACGTGGGGCCCAGCACCGACTTACACATCAGTTTACGGGGTTTCCTCTTTCTCCCTCAGCGCGGCACCCACTCCAGCCGAGACAAGCTCTAAGCTCCCGATGTATGTGCTTGTATCGAAAGATGATGTACTTATCAAGATGTGCTTGTATGCAAGAGTGGAATCAACACCATGGAAAGGCAAGCGAGTGTGTGCGTAAGTGAAGACGAAGGACAAAGATGAGGAAAGATCACGCGCGATCTATGGCCCTTTTTTTCTGCTTCGATTTTCGCCTGGTGTTGATTGGAAAAACCATGGAAAACTATCAGAGCAGCCGGCGGCTAGAATTGCCCTCCAGACGGTGTCGAACGCACACAAAGAGACCATCTCATTTCGCAATCTCTTCCGCTACTTTCAGAGTTGGTCCTTGCTCGCGATTTGGAGAACACAACCAATTGCTACCGAAATTTTCAATCACTAGAGAATCGTGAGACTACAGTATCCAGACCTACATGAAACAAATTAAAGACAAAACAATGTGTTTCATTCCAAATGACAGGACAAAGGACAAATGCAATCTACATCACATTTTAAATCACAACACATGTTACCATCGCGCATACCCCAGAAATGGGGCGCACTAGGCCTTAAAACCCAATTTTTGGGTCTGTGTTGTGTTTCTTATTACTAAACGACGTCATTTCCCAATGTTTTATTTACAAATCCACATGTGCTCACTATAAGTTAATTCATATAAAGTTTCACTTAGAAACTCCTTTCATTAATTCACTTCACCGCACATCACTGCACTCCACATACATACGTCCGTTTTAATATTCTTGCACATACTGTAGGCGCTGCTGGGCATGCCAGTTGTTTTACGCACCTCTGTAAGTAAGTTTTTCCCACGTACTTTGTAACTATTTACGAAACAGAATTTTCCAATCTTTGTTTTCCGCGTTTTTTATTTTGTGGATGCTCGTTATTTAAATGTCATGGCATTTCAAGTGTATCACTGATGGCTTTCCTCGCTGGTTGCTTCATGTTCGCCTAGAAGAGCAGATACAGTTGTTTTGCTTTTCTTTGTAAATGTAACTTTTTCCCTCTCGACAATAAGAAGATTTTGATAGACTGTCGACCACATGACTTTCATCTTTCGAAGCCTAATTAGACATTGGCACGCTTTCTTTCTAAGACCAAGTACTTCCGAACTCTGGTGTCAGTGTATGCTGCTAACCTATATCTGTGTATTTAAAACTCTAATGCTTTTAGCTTAGAAATAAATTTGACCTTTCTTCCTAAACCAAATTCGCAATTTTTTTATTGAAAGACAATGGACTTCATTTGCTCTTATTAATCAGTTTTACAGTATAAACATTAAATTGTAATATCTTAAAATTAGTAGAATGAACTCATATCTACCATGGTTTGTTCTCGTGGTTTAGTAGTATGAGTTAGGATTGATCGATGAATCGAAAGTGGTTGACGCTTTATTGTCTAGCCTAAGGAAACGCGTGTGTCTGAGGTTATTGCTAGCCGAGTGAAGATTTAAACTTCGAAGATCGAGTGTTTATAAATGCAAAGTTTAGACAGTGGATATAAAGGCACGGTATACAGCACTGTGTCCAGCACTCGTTTGACACGTGTGTCCCACATCGAAAATATGCAGTGATTGTAATTAAATGTGAGGCATTGTATTTTTAAGTTACGTAGATCGTAAGATTTAGTGTTGTGGGGTACTATAACATACTATAGGTCCAGATCTTGGTAAATTTTAATTACGTTTTCATTACATTTGCATTTACATTGCATTTTAATTACATTTTCAGAAACTTGTTTAACTATGTTCACAGTGAATAGAGAATTGTTTCGAAATTTGTAAATATCCCTCGTTTCGTAAGTCTTGGAGAATAAGTAAGGCCTACCGAACATCATGAAACAATATTAGGGGTCTCGATTTTTTGTACAGTATTGTGATTTTCTGCTTAATTTTTCGTAATTCTTCCTTTTTATGTGATGTAATCGCAAGGATTCAGCTAGTTCCCGTGAATCCCTTCATTTGATTCGTATTTGCTCGACTGCATCACAGGGACACAGAGTTAGCACATACTACCGCTGGAGTGGAAAAAAAGTTCCAAATAGAATGATCATGTGACTTGCATCGTAAGTCAGTGATTACACCCGATATTTCTGGTAGAGTATGATTATCCGATACAACTATCGTAATAATGTTAGAGCTCACGCATACGCAGATTCTTAAAGTGGGTTCATATCGTAGACGATATAGTACTTCATGTTCTGTAAAATGTCATTACCTCCTTGTTTCTAGGCACAAATGCGGCCGCCGCTCTCTTCTGATTACTGCTTAATGATCTAATCTGACCTTTTGTACAAAGACACCACCACACGACTCCTTTTACGTGGTATGTGGAAGTGTATTTTTCCCTGGTGGTGGAATTCTCAAAGTATTCGTTCTAGAGAATGACGCTCTTTCCAAGCCGTGTATACTGCGTTTCTGGCATTGTAAGACAAATTATGACTGATCACAAATATGTTAACTAGACTGAATTTTGTTTGCAGCAATCGTGATAATATGAAGTCCGAGTACGCTGAGCAGTACTAGTTCAAATTCCACGTTTTTATTTGTGGCATTGTTGGCTTTTTAAAAGTAGTATTACATTACATAATCCATCTGCAACATCTTCTCTTTCAGAATCATTCATGTCTCATTATCACTGATCAAATCACCCCTAATCCACCATCATATCCATCGTCTCCTATATTATTTCAGTAGTATACACACCTTTTGCGACTCTCACAGGCAACCAATCTTTATAAATGAGGTCTCTAAAGAAAGAGAATTTCACAGAGACGTGTCAAATTGCATTTTGACTTAAAAATACGAAGGATTAGTTAAAAAAACGCATCCAAATATTCATATAAATGCAACCCGCAACACTCGGTCGATTTTTTAATCTATATTGTTATATAACTCTCAACCAAAGCGTTTTAGGTCCTTAAAAACTAAATTTTTTAGGCCAAAGGCTTCAAAGAAACTTTCCTCACATAATTTGTAGGATGAAATCATCTTCAACATTCTATTACATTTTTGCTTGTTCGATGCTTCTCGATTCTACCCCATCTGTTCAGAGCTTGTAGAATCTGCAACTGTATGAAACTAAACTAATTACTTGATATTCTACGCGATTGATTTCTACCAGATGAGACAAGCTTAATTACGGGTAGGACGAATAACTTGTGTTGTATTTTAATTTTGCTGAGGGAATGTGCAAGGGATATTTATAGTTAATGAGGGAGTGTAATTTATGAAGTTTAGTGTTAGCTTTATGTATAATATTTTAATATGGGCATTCCATTTAAGTTTAGTGTCTAAGGGGAGTCCAACATATTTGATAGGTGTGTTGGATGATGTCCAGGGTATAGCTTGATTTAGAATTAATATTTCTGTAAGGGTTTACAGAGTGTAAAGATTTTAGATTGATATTTATTCTCATTAATTTTAATTTGCCATTTAGAGGTCCAGTTTTGTATAAAGTAGGAGATCAGGTTGTAGTATTTTTTGGCAGTTAATTTTTTATGACTAATGAAGAATGTATCACCGACAAAGAGGGCTAATTCTGAGCATATAAAGTTGGGAATAACAGAGAGGTAGATGTTAAAAAGTAGAGGAGACAGACAGGACCCCTGAGACACGCCCGAGCAAACTGGATTAATCGATTTTTTTGTGTTTCTGGGCGCGTCAACTGCTTTGGTCATTATTCCCGTAAGTATAGTGCATGCTTTTTCCTCGGGAGATGGCGGTGATCTTCCCCCGCTCGATGGCGAGATCCGACGGTCAGCTAGTGGGGTTTTCCCCTAACCAGGACTCTCCCACCAGCGGGACACCGGCCCAAACGGGACAAGCTCTAAGCTCCCAACCTGTCTCTCGGAATATGTGGTAGTGTAGTGCATATTAGTGTGTGTGTGTGTGTGTGTGTGTGTGTGTAAGGGGATATGATAAGACAAGGAAGGGGAAGGCAAGATCGCGCGAGGTCCGTGGCCCGTTTGTTAGGGTACTGCTCCGGCATTCGCCTGGTTTGACCGGAGAAACCACGGAAAACTATCGATCAGAGCAGCCGGTCTCTAGAATTCTCCTCCAGACAGCGAATGAATTCGACCTAGATGAAAAGCTAGTGTCGCAAATCCTGCCGCCGACAGGACTCGAACCTAGGACCTCCCGGTCAGAGGCGCTGCAGTGACATCAGTTGATGCACTGAGCTACCGCTCCCGGTGCGAACTGGAAATAGTTGAGAAAAAGTGCAATTAATTTTACATTTTGAAAGTCAGAGAATAATCGTCACAGAAAAACGGGATAGATTGTTGGGATTGTGGGAGTCACCTCATCGGGAGTTTTGACTTTAATGTTTCTCTTTCTTTGCTGCACTTCTTTTCTCTTCTCGCAATGCTACACCCAGCCTAATGTAAAAAAAAATCAAAGAATTTTGCAGGATTATTTTTCAATATTAAGTTAAAGTAAAACGAAAAGGCTATATCATCCTTCATTTGATGCACTTTTATATCATGATAATTCAGGAATCATTCCACTAATGAAATATATTTTCTTGTCACAAATACATTGTAAAACATTTAAAGGTAATTTTACCTCCTCTGTTCTTAAGGCTAAATGTACCGACACTAGTTCCATTTGTCGCCACCACGTGGCAGCACCAAAATAAGCAAAATTTACTAGACCGATAACGTCTGAACAAATTGTCCGATTTTCGATCTGTAAACGGCATTGGACTCCTTTTTAAAATAGAATTCACGCTACGATGCCGTTTTTTCAAAAAATATTTCCAAACAAAAATTTAAAATGATCTCATAGTTTCGGGAAGAAATTAAAAAATGTGGGCTTATAGCGCGATGACGACGTGCTTCCTGAATCCAACGCCGTGTCAATCATGAAAACCGGATGAATAGGAGCGGCGTAAACTGAAATTTTGGAAAAATACCTGACCCCCCCCTTCCCCCCCTCCCCGCAGTGAAATTGGAGTGAGCATTCGCAACGATATTCGAGAACCACTGTCCCAGTGCCATATCGGATTTGGAAATCCCGGAACCCCTCCCCCACGGCCACTTTAGCCTAGCCCTTCGCGGCGGGCGCTGAAAGAACGCCCGCCCGGTGCCTAGAGGTTCTCACAGAGTAACAACCTGCTCCATGGTTTCACAATGGGCAAACTGAATCAGACCTGTAGAGATATTTCAAGATTTTCACCGTGAAATATAAAGATGGAGTCTCACAATTGTTATAAATCTTGGAAACTCAGTCATCGAAGTGAAGATTCGAAGGATTATATAGTACGAGTATACACTTTACCTTCGATTCCTCTCCATTCACGTGATTGTGATTATAATAATAATAATAATAATAATAATAATAATAATAATAATAATAATAATAATAATAATAATAATAAAGTCCTGATGTTTCGTTCTTTTCAAGTATTATATTTCTCTGCTAAGAAAGCAAAGGATAAAGAAGTCAGAGAACTCAGCAGGGTATTCCAGCGTAGACCAAGACAAGATAAAGAAAAGTTTCTTCAAGAAATATAGCACGTCATACGTAGTTTTTAACTGTTTTTTGACGCTAAATAAATAAACAAAAAGAAAAATGCAAAGAAGTGGAAGAACATAACAACAAAAGGAGACCTAAAGAAATGTTCCGGGTCATTCGAAATATGACCAGGGAGTGTAAACTGGCAATGAGGAATAGGCAGGGACCGAAAAGGTATTAGATACCGGTAAAATACCGGTATTTTACATCTTTTTCAAATACCTATGTTCTTATATACCGGTAAAATACCTCTATAGGACGTCTATAACGGTATGGACGTCCATAAAGGTTATAGGGGTATTATACCTGTATTTTCAATGAAAAACAATAGCTTACCATCCATAAATGGCGACTAAATAAGTTATTTTAGTTAATAATATCTCACAAAATGTTTATTAAACTAATATACTTTTATAATTGTTATTTATTGTTTGAATTATTATCTTGTTCATACATAACACTCCGTTATTAATAATTAACGAAACGCGAATGATTCCACTAATTCTTGTATAGTAAATATAATCTCCACTTCGTCACTGCACAATGTTCTCGCCCACTGAAAACTGCTCACCGCCCTCTTCCTACGCTTGGGCATATCGAATTGCCCTAGTGTAGCACGCAGCCCGCCGAAGAACGCGGCGAGATGTCTGCAGAGGTCAGAAAAGTCACGCCATCAGAACAGCAGTGTGCCAGAGGTGCGATCCTGCTTCCAGCTCAGAAGGGTGACTACACTTGAGCGCGTGCCCTGGCTTGGATAGAAAGGAGCGCGAAATGAGGAGCAAACATTCAAAACGTGACATGTCCACTTTACTTCTTTTCGAGAAAACGCAAAAATGTTATGTCATCAAAATTATGCAGATGTTTTATTTATACTTAATTCTGAATTATGTAATAATGATAGCTAAATATATTATTAATATAAAATTTAATTATTATATGAACTTACATTTAAAGAAAACAACATTTATGTCAACTGGTAAAAAAGGAAGCCTGAACATCAACGGAGAAGTGATACACATGGCAGGCGAAGTTAAATACTTATGAATTACAATAAATTCTGGATACTGCACAGAAAAACTAAAGAGAGGAATAATTTTAGAAAAAGCAGCGGAAAGAAAATTACAGATTCATAAAATATGCAGGCATATCAAGTGATTGATTTCTAAAATTTTAGGTCCCGGAACGCGCTCAAAATGATTTAATTTAATAGAAATAATTATATATTTATAATATAATGTAATAATTATCAGCGAGATACAGGAACGCCGTTCCGTCGTGTTCCGTCAGAAATCAAGCCTTGCGTAAGACCAAAATCAAAATAATCGAGAAAATGGTATTTCTAATCCTGTTGTGTGGGTGTAAAAGCTGAACAGATAGGCCGAAAAAAGGAAGATGCTTTTGAAGTATGGACACGGAAGAAAATATTACGTACAATGGGAGGGCAAAAATATATGTGCCGAAATTTTGAAAAGAAAACAACTTTCTCTAAAAGCCAAAGCCAAAAAATGGAAAATAAAATATTTTTGACATACTATGAGTCGAACAAAATCTCTAGAAAAGGATATTATGCTTGGAATGATAGAATGAAGCGGAAGAAAAGGGTGTAAGTGGCACAATTGAATAACTAATACACAATATCACAAACAAAAGGAAAAAGGCAGTTCGAGTCCGAGTGAGCAATGAACAAATTGCTAGCATCCTATTGCTGTGTATATCCAGATAGGTCTAACAAGGGATGGCTTGCGATCTATGTTCTAGTACTATTTCTCTGCGCGTTCTGACCCGCGAAGAATTGGGACCTGCAGATGAAAGGAGAGATTCTCACAGCCGCTGCTTGACCGGGACTGGTGCCGACAAATAGACATCATCGCACTGAACAGTGTGTTTGATACCCGCAGTCTTTTATACGTACATTCTGCCATTATTAGGGAAGAACTCGCTGAATTATCGGCGGGTCCCCTCCCAGTTTCGGATAGCAAGAAAAGCGAAGGAATGATGCTCAAGTAATACAAATGCAAATATCAATGTTCAAAATTAAAACATCTTTAAAAAACCTGGTCTAGAAACATCGATCAAGTTCGTGCGGAAGATAATTTGTTTTGACAGTGGCCGTGATTGTTAATTTATAATTACGATTTAGACAAAACGACAAAAGAAAGTTTTCAGGCTTAGTTTCGCTGTTATTCTTTTTACTATCGCCCAGGGTCATCTTATGGGTCATCTTACAACTTCCTCAAATGGGTACAGGAAGGTGGGTGAGAGACCTTACACATAGAGTGCTTGCGTTGGCCGCCTCTCTGCGTACGGTAGGACATACGTAGGAAATGCCAGAAAAATGGGGTCATTTCTTGGGCTGAAGATAGTTTACTGGATGAGGATGTTACAATCACCGTTCGCTTTATTCGAACACATGTATTGACAGTGGTATAATGCAATATTATTTCATATTTTAACTTTTTTATAAAATTGTTATTATCGGTTCTTTTCATTCACAACAACTCATCAAGCACATCGATAATAAACATCAGGTTTCATAAATGTTTAATTTTTTTTACGAAATATGTTCATGTGTCTATACAAAATCTATGTTTTGAAAATATCAACATCAATGTTGCATTCCCATTCTCGACACCTAGATGAGGATCACCGATTTAATACGTTTGCATTCTGATTCCCTAATATGAGGTTTATCAGTGACTGGTATGCTACGTTTTAGTAGTAGTATAAAAATTTTATAAATTGAATTGCTACCCGATTAAATGTTACTGATAAGCAAGTACAATGTTTAGAAAAATGGTATCTTAATGTAGAAATGTAAAAGTTGCCGAACTGTATAACAAAACATAATTTATCCCCCTCATAGACGGATATTCCTCTTCTAGTGCGGTGTTCCTGTCTAAGGGTTTAAGTTGTATTGCTTTCATGACAATTTAATGCATTAAAAAATACATATATATGTCACAATACAATGATTTACACAACATTCTTTTACATTATCATTTACGTAGTTTGTATCAAAATGACGCGCCGGGAATTACTTTTTCCAATCTTCAAGTTTATACAAATATAACAGAATCATTTTATATCAATACAACTTACTAAGTAAGCTGGGACATGTCACGATTCTTAATATTATATTTTAATGTTTGTTACAGTGTTGGATTCAGGATGCATCTCGCCTGCGCGCTATTTTACCACTTCTTCAATTTTGTCCGAAAGTACGAAAACAGTTTTAAAATTTAACTTGGGAAAACAGATTCATCAGGTGAAGTCTATCAAGGAGACAAACGCCGTTTTGAGATCAAAAATCGAGTCGCAGGATAAAAGAGCTCGTGCGTAATTTCGGCTCATTCTTTCTGGTAGTGGAATGATAACGGAAGATCTTAGAAGTAAAATGTATGTAAAATAAGATGTTAGGACATGGAATATTGGTGTTATCTACACAATTAGTTCAATTTTCTTTTTGAAATCAGTTTCCAAATCGGAATTGATATTTTGAGTAATGCCTCAAATAACTTTTTGATGGTATTCGAAGGAAGACGGAAATATGTGAACAAGATATATAGTTTTATACGACTATTACAGATGATATGAGACCGTTTGGTTGTGTTACAGCATCACTAGTTTGATAAGTGGAGAAAAATATATTGAGATTGAAAGGGACGAAACCATAAACCGACTGCCCGGCTTGCCTCCCTGAGAGCACGGCCTCCTCCCGTGCCGCCCTCCTCCTGAGGCCACCGGGTTTGGCCGTTCGGCCGCGTCGAGGGAGCGTCCAAAAGGGTCGGGTGACGCAAGCGTGAAGCGGGAAGGGAGGGGGTCAGGTATTTTTTCCGAAATTTCACTTTACGCCGCTCCTATTCATCCGATTTACATGATTGATACGGCGTTGGATTCAGGAAGCACGTCGTCATCGCGCTATAAGCCCACATTTTTTAATTTCTACCCGGAACTATGAGAAATCATTTTAAATTTTTTTGGAAATATTTTTTGAAAAAACGGCATCGTAGCGTGAATTCTATTTTCAAAAAGAGTCCAATGCCGTTTACAGATCGAAATTAGGACAATTTGTTCAGTTATCGATCTAGTAAATTCCGTGTGATAGTGCTGCGATCTATTGATTTTTCCTATAAGTATTTTTCGGTGCATTTAGCCGTAACTGCAGTTTCCCTGTCACACTCGAAATTTATGTTCCAAGTACTGATCGTGCTATACTTCATTCAGGTCTGTGATTTTTATTTTAACAATCCAGTTAGAACATGCGGGTTCAGACCAACCACTGGGGGCAACTTTTGAATGAGAAACGTACGTTTAAAGTATGTGGGCCTCATTTGTACGCAAAGTAATCGTCCGCCTACGTCAGTTGCCAAAAGAATATTTATCTAACTAGAGCATAAGTTATGTGGCCGTTCGCCAGAGAACCATCCAGCTTTAGGAGTTAGTCGGGCATGATACAAAGAGAGGGTGTTCTAAAATAACAGACGAATTTCCGTTGGGAATGGACAATTTAATCTCGATTAGTGCAATAGATTATTTTATGCGATTAATCGGAAAATTGCAATAGATTTTTACAAGTATACCAATTAATCTATACATCGATTAATTTTTCCGATTATTTAGCTGAATTATTTTATTCAAATATACATTTTCATGAAATTTAAAAATGGTTGTCTACTCACAAACTTCAGCAGCTTAGCATTGTATATTACTCTTCGACTACAGATAAATAAGATACAAACAGAAGCGATTGATTTCTATTTGCAAAACTGATAAAATGAAAAGTGTTCTGTTATTTTAATTATTGTATAATGGGAATTAAATAAGTAAGTCAGATTAACTAGTGCACTCGAAATTGTTTTGAACCGAATACGCCACTAGATACTAGCACACAAGAATAACTTTCCGCTGTGATTACACTTGTTGGTGTCACCCATTCTATATATTTCCTGGAAATTTTCATTTCAAACTTGACTTCAAGTTTCTCGTTTGACGCTTAGGCACGTGAAGTATCTTCATTAATAGCAATGTGTAGTCTTTGAGTATTAATACCTTCTCATTTGTTTCATAACACTGGCCTGCCAGGATTTCATTGTCGCCATCTTGTATTGCTTTTTAGAATTATTTTTACACTATTCATCCTGATTCACTATTTTTACACTATTTTTTCCTGATTCATCAGGATCCGACGTTATTTTCTCACACCACGTAACGTTTTTTCAAAAATCCCAAATTACGTTTCTATTAGATTCATGCACCAATGCACTTCTTACGTTGTTACGGGAGGAGTTGCTTTAATTAAGATTTCCAGATTAATTTATTAAATCAATGTCCTGCAGCATTTTGACAACTCTGAATGATCCGCTCTAGAGTAGAAATAAAAGAGGTCATCTTCGTCAACATATTTTTATTAAGATAGCCAGCTTTCGACGTCTTTGCCGTCATCGTCGTTTGCCGTCATTATAGGTTAACCGTTGAATCAGGTAGGATTTGCCTTAAGAAACAATTGTTGCCAAAACGGTGAAGCAGTTCTCACGCACCAAATAATCATAATGAAAATGTATTGTCACACAGTGGAAATATTTGATTCCATCAATATTCAAGATCTTCTGATATCCAGACAGATGCTCTTCCGACAGAGCCATTCCGTTTCGTTCAAATTCACCCTTCATGCCAATTGTACTGTATATAAGATCTGAGGGTGGACATTAAAAGATCGTTAAATAGTCACGAAGTCAGTGTTAGATTCCATAGGTACATCCATTGGTAGAGCATCTCTCTGAATAACTAAGTCGCGGGTTCAGATCACGGTGGTATCAAATATTTGTACTACGTGAACATCCTTTTCCCGAAGAGGCGTGACTGAACAGCTGATGCGGCGGAAGGATACTTTTCTGAAGTAAACATGATGTTCACCTTGTTTTATCCTATCAAAACCTACCTTCTCTGTATCGTGGAGCAGGGCTCTTCATCAAACAGTCGCAGTATCATCGAATGTGGTTCGATACAGGAGAAACTGATAAGGACGCTAATGGACTCTACTATCACACGACGTGGGCGAGATTTGCTCAGGAATCTTCAACAACACTGATGTTAAAAAATACTAGTTCAAAGGTATTTTATGTAAACAAATTTAATGTTTTTAGAACAATCCTGCCCACACGCAAGTTCGACCAGTTTGGGGGTAATTAAATCATGCCCGGTTGAAAGTAGTGAAATTATTTCATTAAAAGATATTTGTTGTTATGTTTTACGCACGTACTGTTTACACATTTGGTTGTATAATAGCATATTCTTCTCCTTTATTTATTATTATTATTATTATTATTATTATTATTATTACTACTACTACTACTATTACTATTATTACTATAACTATTATTGTAGAAAGATGGTTCTTTTTAAATTTATTGGACCAAATAGGATCAATCCACGATCCTATTTGGTCCAATAAATTTAAAAAGAACCATCTTTCTACAATATTAAAACGGGATCAACAGGAAGATATTCAACCATTCTAATATAACTATTATTATTATTATTATTATTATTATTATTATTATTATTATTATTATTATTATTATTACTATAATTATTATTTCATAAATTTTCCTTAAATCACCCTTAAAAAACTATGGAATTATATTACTTTGTACGGAATCTCTAGATTCCTTCCACTGAAAATCTAGTGAAAAGCTGCCCAGATTCACGTAATAACGTCTGTGTCCTATGCAATTTGAAACTATTTCGTTTAGAGATGTTTATTATTCTAAACCATACTATATTACACTAATTAGGATCAAGTTCGTTGTCAATTATTCGTTTCACGAAATAAGAATATTATTAGAATTTGTTTAATACGTTGTGCAAAAGCAATGCATTATTAATTCAAGATGTTTTACTAATTCATCAGATTTCTGTTCTAGATAATTCGAAGTGAAACTTCATCTTAAGGGGAGACATGAAGCCTTATCTCTCCCATATTAATTTGACTGTACATTTGACCCATTATCTCAGAAACTCTTTTATCTTAGTAATGTAAACACTTAGGATGAAAATGGTGGAAATGTTTTAAGTAAATAGAAGCACATTTACATATTTTGAATAGGTTTTGTAATTTACACCATATTTAAAGTAAGTGTCCAAATGTTTACATTATTTTTTCTATATTTTATGCAGAAATTCTGAAGTATGAAAACTACTGTATTCTTTTTGGTCCCACATATTCATTACAACTTAACTGACCTGCAAAAAATAAAAATTATCACTTGTGCAGTTTGAGAGATAATGAGACAATTGTGTTAAAAATTCCGCATGGAAGTTAATCCCTCTAAGAAGTCGGTCACATCTTCATGGTAAAAAGTGAACAAAACCCGTTTGCCGCGTAAAGGGTCATAGAAGATAAAGTTTTGTAGTGCAAGTTATATTAAAGAATGAACTTTTTTCTAGTATTTAGTGAAAACTAGAGCATTCTAGACGAATTCGTTCAAAAGATATAACGTAAATGAAAGATTCATCATTACCAAAGATTACTCATATGCATATGAAGAAAGAAAATTACAAAAAGATTGTTTTCACAAATGTTAAAAGATTCACATTGTTCACATAGATTCACAATTGTCAAAAGTTCACATTGTTAAAAGATTGCTTTTCAAACTGAAATGTATTTCATTTTGTTCAGAAAACTAAATAAGAAAAAGGTAAAATCTCAAAAATGTAAAAAATTCAGATTTTTGCTTTATGTCTCTCAATATAAAAGGTTGAAGTTAAAGAATATAATTCTTACAGACATGAGTGTAAATATTGCTTGAAAATATTGATGTAATATTCGTAAATCCATAATGTAAATGGAAAGTAGTAATGCTATTAAATTCACTGGTAATGAGAACTTGCAAAATCCGTTTTTACACTTGTCATAAACTAATTATCCTTTCATAAAAAACTGACGGTTTTGGTGTATTTTTATTTTAATTAGCTGAACTTTTTTTTACATTAATGTACACTACAGGCTTAAAACTGAATTTTCACTTCAACTAAAATTAATTTAAACAAAAAGAAAATCGTTTCCTGTTTTGAAATCCCTTTTAAAATAGTTCATTTTTGTGGAAGTAGATATCAGAAACTTTGAACAATCGCAGGGCAACTAAATTAATGTAATATACGATAAGTAATATTAAGCAAAAGACATTAACATTCTCGTGAAGTTATATAAAATTAATATATAGAAATATTATATAAAAATACAAATACGGCACACGCTATTGTAAAGAATTTCATGTTAACGATTTTACTGCTGCAAATTTTGGAAATAAGAAAATTTAAACATTTTGTGAGAAGTATAATTCGAAATTCTATTCGTTAACAAAACAAAGTGCAGAAGAAACCAAACTGAAGGGAGTGGACGGCATTCTTGACTTCGTTTTCGGTTTTGTTGTGATCTAAGGAACAACACATGTAGAGAACGGGAAGGCCTTGACTCGCAAGTTGCGTGATCCGATCTGCTGACCTTGGCCCACTGACGCCGGCCTAGCCGGTCACTCCGGGCCACGACGCCCGTACGGAATGCGCCAGCCGAGTTTCGCGACATAACCCTCACCACACTTTCATGTTTTTCAGGGTTGACGTGATTAACATTTCATACACATACACGCTCGAGTAAATTTGTTTTACAATTTAGGATTCTACATGTTTTTTACATAAGGCTAAAGAACAACCAATACAACCAATTTTGGCGTGTTCTTGTACAATAAAATTTAATTGAAATTTTCTGTCACGTTCCATTTCTCAATTTATCAACATTCCGTTGATAAGTTCTTAAAAATATGTAGAGACATTTATATTCATGATTGTAATTTGCACACACGTGAGAATTATTTTTTCTTCTGCTCTTAAGTTCAGTTCAACTTGAGGAATTGAGATGGGTTGAGTAGGTCATTCATCAAAACGAAATACACGCATGTAACATTCGGGCTATATTTAACAATCGCTTTGACATTTAAAACTCCAACCGGAAAGAAACATCGCTGCTTTTGAGCGAAACGCGGAACAATGAGTTGCACTGAAAGTCGCGATGGTTGGGGGCGGAGAAGGGGGCAAAGAACTAACCTGCCCAAATTGGTGGAGAGCAGACGAGGCCAGTCCGTCAGCGACGCCACCGCGACCCGCGCGAGGGCGCTTGCCTGGACCGCAAACATGGCTCCTGCTCTTAATCCATCGTCACTCGCACCTTTCGCAACGAGCTTGGCGAGTTGTCACAAACATTTCACACCAGCACATGTTGCCCGAGGGAAAACACACCTCTCTCCATTGCGACCTACGCCAATGTCGCAGGCAGCTGATTGCCCGGCGAACAAGTGAATGACGGGAGCGCACTCTGGCAACGCGACCGCAACGCGACTAGTGGCGGAGAGAGAAACTTCGACCGGGCCGTTTAAAATGGCGGAGAAAGTAAACATCAATGCGAAGAACAGGAGAACAATGTAATGCGCAATTCAGGGGTAAGTAGATAAAACTCGCGAAGATAATGATCACACGTTTACAATCTTGTGAAATCAATTATTAATTCAACTTCCATTGTGTAAACAACATTCTAAGGCTACTTAAAGGATGTGTTAATAGTAAATTAACACTTCGGCACCAACTCTTCAATTAACTTCAATTATTTATACTTGCCAATAATGTATTCCTTGCCTTAGAAAACTCAACAAAGAAAAAAATTGTAAAGACTTCAAAAGAAAATATGTTTTGTTTTAAAATTAATTGTTAATTGGATGATTGCATTTGCGAAACTAGCTGATATACTACCTCGTGATTGTGTAAATATGGTGCCACCTAATGGAAATTTAGTTTTCCATCTATGAGCAATGTAGTTATAATTCATGCCAATTTAATTGGAATTTTCTGGAGAACATCTGGCAAGTCAAATTTGGAGGATATCAAAAGAAGTTGTTAAATGCAAGTAACTCCACGGAATTTTAATTCAAGACATATTTTTAATTGATTTATTGGAAGGTGCGCGCGGTAGATTAAAAATAATATTATTTCGTAGCTGTCCATGAATTCAATAATATATTCTGATAATGCGCTTAGAAAACTATTCAACACAAAAAAAGTCTCACGCGTATTGAAATAAGTAATTCCGAGTTTTCTTAACTTGCACGTTCTACCAATTTTTTTAATACTGGTTGTACCAAAGATTTTACTGTGTCGGTTATTGATTGCAATAAAGTTGTTGTTATCTTGTCTGAGTAGAGAATGTCCTACAAATCGTTAGGTGTGGTAGAAGATAACATTATTCAGTCGTTTCTGTGCCATTTGTTTCTTCAGAACATTTTCCGTCTTAGAAGGGAGCGAAAGTTCCGCTCATTTTCGCAGCGCCGTCGTACGTCTGCCTCGAAGCACACTGATTGCTAGATCTGTCTAGTAAATATATCGTTTCCATTAAAGGAGAAATCGAAAGAGAATAAACTGGATATATTTAAAAATGCTGGATGGACATGTCTCTCCCGTCCTTCTCCACGTACCCCCACCCCCACCCCAGTCACCGATCCCAGCAAATCCACAAATAGGTTCCCTCGGAATTCTCTCGTTTTCTCGGGATTCTCTCGTTTTAATATTACTTATCATTAATTCACCGCGTCATTATCATTATGCTAATGCGCAAGCCATACCGGAGAAAAGTAACGACGACCGTACGAGATACGTCATTTAGCTGTGTCTATCACTGTGTCGTGTGACTCCGCTATTCAATATATTCGAATAAATACTTTTGTCCAAAGGTAAGCCTGGCATGAGCAAAACCTGGTTATACTCGACCGTTCGGTATTTCGCCTGTTTGTGCGAAATTACGTTTGTTTACTCCGTACTCCGTAGAGTCACGATGAAAAGCGTGGGTTGATTTTCTTCGAATTCAGCTTTTTTCAACATTTCTTGCCAAAAGGATCTCGATGGTTTGGCACTTTATTAGTAAATTTGTTTCTTACGCAGTCACGAGTGAAGGTGGTCATTTATTGCGCTGAGGAGATTTTAGCATTTTGTAGCAAAACCTCCTATGAGCAGATCTTAGCATTTTTTGGACGGTTTTTTCGAGGTCTTCTGTTCATGGATCTACTAATAGTTGAGTAATAAATCTTGAATGTTATAAGCTTGAATATAGTTTTCGAGAAAAAAATCAAAGTTAATACAATTCATTTAACAAATTCAAATCACTTTATTTATTTTAAAACACATATGAGACTACTTTTTTAGTTCCTATTATACTTATTTATGTATTGTATTTATTTACTTATTTTATTTATTTAGGTGTTTATTTATTTAATAATTTATTTATTTTGGGATTCTAGCGCAGACTTGGTTATAAGCGGAGTGCGATGTGCATATGTTCGCAGACGCCATCCTCACCACTAGTTGTAATCATACTGCCAATCTAAGCGTAAGAAATATGAAACAGGAATGGAAGGGGAGTTAATAAATATTCCACATAATGATATTAAATCTTAAATTGAATAATTTATTCATCCCCAGGGTGCTATCTCTTATATCTTTCATCATTTCCCAAAAATGATCACTATTTAGTCTTTTAGAGTCGTGTCTCCAAAGATATTCAGCCGGATGCATCACAATACCCTCGTGACGTTACTATCCAAAACAAGTTTTCTCGCTTCACTCGCCGGGATTGAAGTCATGGAGAGGCTCGGGCCATCGGCCCTCGCGTTCACTATAAACAACCTTGAGTCAATCCACCGCATAATGCAGTTTTGTAAGAAAGCATTTTAATGGTTAAGATCACTATCCTGCATTACGTCACTGCAGTGATAGCAATGAACATCGAACAGCGTATAACCCAGTCTTCGCTAGAATACCAATTTATTTATTAATAGGAATAATTTGAACGTATTTCTGTCTCCAAACTGTTTCTCAAAAATGTTGAGGTGTTATATAATTTTTTTGCGTTAATTTGATCAAAAGCCTGTCATCAATCTTAAAATTAAAGATAATGTTTGAAATCCACAAAATCATTACTAGTTGTCATTGCCTACATTCATTTTGAAAAAAAATACGTTTCAACCTCCAATATCTCGAATTATTGATACCTGGACTTTTTTGTCTTTCCATTTTCCTTATTTCTCATTCAAATTTAAGTTCGGAGTGACTGCGTCGTGTAACGGTAAAGATCACGGTGAGGTAACTCGATGGTTCTGAGTTCGAATCTTGGGGTACAACCTTTTTTTTTTGTCACCCTAGGTTTGCTCATGGGCAGCTTACTAGCTTCCTGTGATGCGATCCCGGGTTCGACTCTCGGACGGGGCAAAAATAGAATGCTCTTAAAATTTAAATTATTAAATTAGTGTAATAAATATCTGAGAATTATTGTATTTTATATTTTAAAGATACATTTACAACTTGTTTTAACATTATAATTCAGAGTATTATCAACAACTCAATAAAAATGTCTCCAAATTTTTTGCTCAGGTTTTCTCTATTTTTCACCGGTAAAAATGTTGTCAACATTTTTAAGTTAAAGATATCCGCCATACTGGCCTCAATTTGGAATTCGAGTTTTGAAATGCGAAGTTCAAGGAGGTGATTAAGACGCGCAGAATCATCGATATATTTTTGGTGATGAATGAAGATAGCACATGACAGCACCGGCCACGTCACTTTGACCGACCTACACTTCAGAATGTATCACAAGAGCGTATTGTTTTTAATG
This sequence comes from Teleogryllus occipitalis, assembly GCA_011170035.1. Lineage (NCBI taxonomy): Eukaryota > Metazoa > Arthropoda > Insecta > Orthoptera > Gryllidae > Teleogryllus > Teleogryllus occipitalis. The sequence goes on along the minus strand of BLKR01009049.1, from coordinate 215,216 downwards.
AGTAAATTGATGTAATCTCTCATTCGTCGATGGTTCTAGAAACAAAATCACTTGAAGCCTTTTATTTTTATTGGAATGTTTTAACAAATTAAACAAACAAATAAATAAATAAATAAATAAATAAATAAATAAATAAATAAATAAATAAATAAATAAATAAATAAATAAATAAATAAATAAATAAATAAATAAATAAATAAATAAATAAATAAATAAATAAATAAATAAATAAATAAATAAATAAATAAATAAATAAATAAATAAATAAATAAATAAATAAATAAATAAATAAATAAATAAATAAATAAATAAATAAAAATTGAGAACTTGTAAGTTGTTCCAAAAATATTTCCGAAATGTAATATTATGATTCAATTTCTTTATGAATATCTTAAATTAGATATTCTCAATTGCATCTTATACAATCGTTTGATGAGGCAATATATGTTGGAGCTGAGAAAGAAATCAAGATATCAAAAAGACTAAGTATAGATTTGTGCATTGAATAGTACTGTATTTCACAGAAAAATATCAGATGACTATAATTCATTGCATGAAATGTTTTTGAAACATGTATTAATCTTATGAAACATTGTGTTGTACACAATTTTGACGGTAATGAAATAATCATTCCATGAAATCTATAATGAAACTGATGAATGCGTCATTTCTAACTCATTCACATACTTCCGACAATAAAATGGTGGGAACTCCAAATAGATAAGATAGCGTATCGACTTCGCTGTATATATATGATAACTGCCAAGGCTTGTCATTCGTGATCTCTGGGGCCAGACGAAACAACTGAAGGTGAGCAGGCGCCAAAGCGTAGTGTTGTGGCAGAGTACTATTCGATGGTTATTCTGTGACATTAAAATTACATTCATTTCTGTATTTTCTCTCTGTGTTCTGTCTTTCTGTGTTTTCTCTCTTCTGTTAGGAATGAATTGATCAAAATGTTCGAACATTCTAAATCAATTTCCAAATAAAACTTATATTGAGAATTTAAAATCATTTATGCCCTCGGGCCTTTTGAGTACTTTATGGCCCGCTGCAATAACAACACAACGCATATAACATTTTTATGCATTCGATTTATGAAAGTTACGATGCAAACAATACAATAAATTAATATAATAATAATAATAATGCCCAAATAAGTAAAATAACCCGTTATAAACGTTATTTTGCTTAATTTATATGCAAATTGCGATTTTGGAATGTTTCCGTGAACTTATAATTGCTACCAGTCACTCATATTTCACTGTTACGTATCACCTTTTTTAGAGACAAGTACGTACTTCTTGAGTAGCAGTACTACTCGTAGTAATAAGATGTATAAGAAACATATGCTAACATCCTCTAAAAGTTATTTTTTTGGTATCATGACGTATTCTAAATAACGTTTGGCAATAGAAGCAAATATCCTGAAAGTACTGTTTCAGCACGTAATTTACACTGTTATATAACTTTCAAATACACCGTAAACATTTTCATATATTTTTCGAGATTTTACTGGAAACCGCTGTCCGTAGTTTTGATAGTTTTTGCGAGAATTTCCGTAGAAACTTCACAATATTCTTTCATTTTCTACGAACAAATCAGTCCAATAACGATTATTCAATAGTAATTAGTTACACACGGTTTTGTTTATTTGACGTCATATTGACAAATGACTAATACAATTCATCTTTTCACCTCAGACGCAAGAAAAATTATAAAATGTTTCGAATTTTCGTTTAATTCAGCAACGAACTAGTAAGCCATAAAGTTTTGTATGCACCACGGGCGTTACTAGATATTTTTGCCCCTCAGGAGACTTCCAAGTCCTCAGACTAGAGACCCTCGGGTTTGGAAGTCGCCTTCGGGGCAAAAACATCTACTTAACGCTCTCGATATATAAATAACTATTGCGCCCTTTATTCAAATTATTTGTAACGTTCTTTGAAAACTAAAGCCAAAGAGTTTTCTTCCGAAGTAAAGCTTTTGCCGAGATGATCTGGAGATATATGGGCGAGTTAGTCCGACGCACCGATTTTTGCTCGTTCTGCGCAGCACCAGTTTGCGTCTCGAACCACGGGACCCCAACACGGGCACTTAGTTTGAAAAGCCAGATCAGAGGCCGGCCACCTTGTTGCATGGAGAGAAAAATGTTTAGAAACATTTTGAAAGTAGCATAAAGTGACATTTTCAAGAAAAAAGTAACACGATGAAGGTGCATTACACCTTCATCGTGTTATTTTTTCTTGAAATTAAATTAATTTAATTGTTTTTATATCTTGCAAGTAACTATATGAGATTAAAAATGGCTGTTATTTTGAAATCACAGACACTTGCAATTGTATTTACATAGAAGAAAATGAAAGTTATTTGTACAACACGTTAATAACATAAGCTATGTAGTTTTTAAACTGCTGCTTACTAGCAGCAGTAACTTTCAGAGCATGCAAAGCATGCTTAAAGTCAGCTTTTTTCACTAGTGCTGAAAGTGACACTAAGCTCAAATGTTTAGATAAAATTGTGAATGCAACAAAGAAATCAAAATACTTTCGTCCGAACGCATCAGCTACCACTGATTTCACAGTACCATAGAAGCGATTTGTTTATTTGAATGAAAAAGCAAGACTGCCTAAAAAACAGTGTATGACACACAGAATTATATATATATATATATATATATATATATATATATTATATATAATAATTCACTTACAAATTAAATAATTTGATACTACGTGGCTAGGACGAATGCCTTTAAGCCATTACAATGCCTTCATCTTGCCGCGTTCTAACCTTTCGAATTTTGGCATTTACCCCAAATGGTCTCTCCATCGCATCAAAGCTGCGGAAAAGAGATCATAAGGTACGGCAGAGAAAAAAGCCCTGAAAGGGGGGGAAACCTGCCGTCAGAAGCCGAGTACATGCTAATCTATCAGAATTTTCAGTGGTAGGATTGCGCCACTCGGCCTAACGGTCTCGAGTCGCAACCATTCCTATATTGTCCACTTTTACCACTCTTATCATAAATAACTATTGTAATTTTCCCCCAGACATAACGAGTGTGTTGTTTGTGCTTAGGTGACAATGAAGGTGTTGATGGTAATAATGATGGTGGTGATGGTGGGGCTGCTGCTATTGGGGGCGGAGGCGTCGGCGGACGCCGCGCACGCGGAGTGCATGTGCCCGCGCCTGCTGGACCCTGTGTGCGGCTCCGACCTGCACACCTACTCCAACCCGTGCATGCTGGAGTGCGCCGCGCTCAAGAGGACAGGTCAGTCACAGCCTCGCGCGCTCCCTCATGGCTAGCGCCATCACCCCTCATCGGTAGGTTCTGAACGATCATCGTTCGGCTTAACGGGTGTGAAGAGTGTAGGTCGACGCCGGAGCTCCAGCGAGGGAAAAACATCGTCCCACAGTAACCTCCCGTGATACAACATGCACTACACTTACGGTAATAATGAACATAGAACTTTGCCGCGTCCGGAAATGAGAAATAATCAATCATTAATGAGAGTCGACATGAAAAACATAAAAAATGACATTTTGCGTGTTTAGTTTTACGTAAATATTTAGGGTCTTTCAGACATATTGGTAAAATATACAGAGTAACTTGTATGCTTGTAATGTGTTTATATGTCAGCTCCTGTCAAAATGACTGTCGAGTACGACCACCAACACCTTCACCCGCAAAGTTTTAAACGAGCGTAACTAAACTAATTCATTCAGTAGATGGCTGTGGTATTGTTGCATTTGTCAGGAAGTTCCATTGCAGAGGTTGCATGCACAGTCAGTGCTATATTTTGATGATTGTGTTTTTGCACGGTTTTGTGAGTAGTTGTGTAGTTTTGTGATATTTTTACATGTTTGTCTTTAAAGTTTGATTGGAAAAATTATATTCGTTTGAATAAATGTTCCTTTTTCTCAAAACATACTCAAGCAATCATTCTGAAATTAATATTATTGGTTTATAATATGAACAATAAAAGTACTGTATTAGATTTAGTAATGTAAGTGCACAAATATTTTTGACATACATTAGTTGTAAAATATAAATATCAATGCAAATATAATACATCTGCTACAGTCAATGCAAAATACTCTGTTTTGTATCAATATTAACTCTCAAGAAAATAAATTGGATTCATTTTGAGAAAAAGGAACATGAAAATAGTTAATGAGCTGTACAGTCCTCGTTGACCCTTAAAGTACATGTTTGTGTCCCTAGACGTGACTTATGTTAACGTTTTTTTCGTGAATGGCTCATCAGAGACGTGCAGCGCCTCTTGGCGGGAAACCTAGCGTAGATTAGTCGTAGTTCAAAACGGTCAAGGTATATTTTGCCTTCCTTTTATTGACAAGCCCGTTGGTAGAACGTTTATTCCAGTTTAACAAATTAATTCGTACAAGTAGCACAGGATTACGCAATATTCTGAAAATGAAAGATGCATAATGCAATATTTTTAATATAATCTTTGTAATAAAATATTTATACATATGAATTATTTATATCTGTAACTAATTATTGGGGCGTTTGTCAGTAAAATGTATCAGATACTTTTTATCATTAGAATATCCACAGTGATGAGTAAATGCAGGTGAAACGATTCGTATTCATCTCTACGCAATATCCAAAACTTAGTAATAACGTTATATATAATTAGTTATTTATAATCGTGTTAATTAGTGGTAGCGCGTAAACAAATGTTCATGGTAGTCAAAACTAATTACGGAAGGGTAAGCACATCAAGATGGGAGGTATGCCGCCTTCCTCTAGTTCCAATATTTTTGTTGTAATTTTACTCAATTTATTCAAACTGTCACGACGTATTCCAAAGGATGATTCCCACTCAGACAGTTCGGACGTCATTTCAAGAAGAAAGTATACCCCCGGATAAGATGGTAATAAGTTCCCTTAAGCCAAATGACATATAAGTAGTTACGCTATAATTCTAACATAAAAATAATATTTTTGAAAGGTTTCTTGGCCCCCGTCTCACCATCCATTCCTCTCTACCACCCAAAACGTATTTTTTTTAATTTTATTTTTTTCGTCAACTTAACACTATTTTATCGGACTGAAAAAATATGATAAATAATAAAACAATTTGTTCTATCAGAAAACCAATTTTTGATATTTTCTCGGGCCTAAATTAAAACAAAAAAATATTTTGAAAAACACAACAAAAATAATTTTTGCTGTGTCTTAAAACCCTGGAACAGACTTGAAAAAATATCAAACGTTCCTCTTAAAACACAAATTTGTTCTGAATTTTTCAGATTTTTTCGACAGCTGGGCTAGAGTTAAAAAAATAAAAACCATTTCCCGCCTTTAAATCACTTTGACTTTAAATATACTTTGAAAATGACTGGAAGAAGCTTAGGCATTTATTTTAGTGTTTATTATACATTTGTTTACATTATTGTAGAACCCATTAATATTTTGACTTTGGAATGTAGTTACAAATTATCATTTTTAAGACTTTCTAATCCTTTGTATAAGTATATTGGTACGCAGTTTATAAGAAACCATCGACACAAAACCTTGTAAGTAGGATACTGGTTAATAGACCATTACACTACATTCTGCGTTGAAGAGATTTCAGAAGAAAAAATAGAAGTTTGAAGATAATGGCATTAAAAAATTGCAACACACATTATAATCGCGAATAACTGGGAAGTGGCTCGGAAATGATACAAGGCCTTTTAAAGCTGGTGCGCGTGTTTCATGGGGACACGTATTTTTTCAGGACAAGTAAATTCTGACAGATGATGTGTTTTGGGGGATGGGTAGATGGCAAATGTGAAAATGGTGGAACTGTGCAAGTGCCGGTGAAGGATAGATGGGCCAGATTGGGGAAATGAAGGGGGATAGGTTGGACTAGCATTGTTCTTAGGCAGTGTTCTACAAAATACAACTTTTATGAACGCCCTTTTTAACAATTTTGGATATTTAGTTCTTTTAGTGCCCTCTCCATAGTACAGGAGTACAGAAAAGTGTAGCCTAAATCAAGGTAAAATTAAATTGAAGGAAAATACCGAAATGATCTTTCACGAGAAAATTAATGGAATTATTTTATTTTCAGTGAATTTTAATCTCAACGCTCAGCAATATATGGAAATGGGTTCTCTAGCACAGTACTGGGCCTACAATACTGCAAACCCCATTTCAAGAGATGGGCGTTAGCAATAGGGTGCTACATTAAATTAATTTTCAGATTCCCTACAAATATTATTTACAAAGTGCAGAGTTTTCGCACGTGACATGATTGTATATACTTATTTATATGTTGACAAGAATAAATTCTTAGGTAAGGGAAAAGACTTTTTCTCCAGTCTGAAACATCTACAGATGTGAGAGATGTGAGGCTTCCGCTGCCGGTGTCTATTTAGCTGTCCGGGAGACGATGCGTCCTAGGCACAGCAGCCGCCATTCTGTGACCTCCCTCCGGAAGGAAGGTCGCCGGTACCTAGGACGCGGAGTCTACGAGACAGACAAGTACTTGACTGCAAATGACTAAGTTTTTCTTAAAGTATGGCCCAGCAATTAAAAAATTATGAAAAAAGTCACAAGTTTTCTGAGATGAAGTTTTAAGATATTTCTCGTGCCTGGGCCGGTGTCCTTAAGACACAGTGAAACAGTTCTTGAAAATCCCGGTATAACCTGTTCCCCTTCATTTCCCCCCATACCTCCCTTATCCTTCACCTGTCACCGATTTATTTTCTGATAAACTGCTAAAACCTCTCATCTTGCCATAGGGTATGATATACAAGGGATTAGAAAGCTTTAAAAAAATATTATTTGTAACTGCATTTCAAAGTCAAAATATTACTGGGTACTACAATAATGTATACAAATGTAAAATAAATACTAAACATTCCATAAAAACTAAAAATTCAGAACAATTTGTGTTTTAAGAGGAAAATTTGATATTTTTTCAAGCCTGTTCCAGGATTTTAAGACACAGCAAAAATTATTTTTGTTATTTTTTCAATAATATTTTTTTGTGTTTGAATTTGGGCCTGAAAATATCAAAAAATATTTTTCTGATAGATGGAATTATTTTCTTATTATCATATTTTTCTGTCAGATAAAATAGTGTTAAGTTGACGAAAAAAATAAAAAAAAATACGTTTTGGGCTGTAGAGGGTTGTGGGTGATGGGACGGGGGCTAAAAAATAATAATTTTTATGATAGAATTATAGTGTAACTACGGATATGTCATTTGGTTTAGAGGAACTTTTTACCATTTTATCGGGGGTACCGTTTACCTTTTAAAAAGCGTCATTTTTATTTAAGTAATTTATGGAGTCGATTTGTAATTGGCCTCTGGAAAATGTTACAGAATGACTTGTAAATTTTTTATTGTCAGCACAATGTGCATAACGCATCTTATCGTTTACGGTATGAATCTAGTTTTGAGGTTCACAACATTCGCGGAATTTATTGTTACGTCAGTGGTATAGTGAAAAATGCTAAACCATCAGAATTGCCTAGGACAGTTGCATATAAGTTCTTATCTTCTCTCTTCTTACACACATTTACACGTACACTCACTATATATCCACATTCTATATGTTGAGAGACCAATCGGAAGCGTACAGTTTGTCTCGACTGGGTTGGTGACCCGTTGGTGGAGATACCAAGAAGTTGAAAATACCAGCTAGCCATGTAGGTCGGCCCTGGATCTCACGAATATGGGAGGAATACCGCCACTCCCGCACAACTCGCGTCAGGATGTGAAGGAGAGGGGGCAGGTTGGTGAGCAAGCAGACTGACCAGCGGACAAATCTAGAGAGCGTTATGTTCTTTTAAGAATTAGGTTTTATATAATTCCATTTTATTTTAGGCGATTTATTACTTTTTTAAAAGGAATTCACATCACAAATTTAATGTGTATTCACGTATATTTCGAAAACATTTCATTATTATAAGGTACTGCAAAAATATAAAGCAAGCGTATTACTTCATTTTGTGTATAAAGTTAATACAGAGAATGTTCATGTGATCACAATAATTTGAACAAAATACGCTAACAAGCAAAGTAGCACTAAATCCTATGTGAAATCTTTTGTTTTTCAGGTCTCCGTATTTTGAGGAGGGGATCTTGTGACGAGGCATAATGGCCACCAATCCACCTCCATGGGCCTTCCAACAAAATGCAAGATATTAATAATTGCAACATTGATATTAAAGCCCTTGTATGAATTTCTTGGAATCTGTACATATGTTATGATTTATTATTAAAATATTCTTACAGAGCATTATACATGTTATATCGTTCTTTTTGTAATTCATAATTTTCAATAAATATATTTATATCAAAAGACACAATTTAGGCCCACACCCGTTTTGTCACCAACCTTATCTTACCGGTCTTAATTTCAGTATTTTTGCATTGAGGTTAATGTTGAAACCTACATCAAGTGACGGCGCTTCGTTAAAAAATGGCAAATAGGCTGTTTTTACTTTCTAGCCCTTACGAATATAAGAAGAGAAAGTATTGTAATCGGCAGCCAGAAGAAAAATTTTTGACAGGAAAACTCTTATTGTCGGGCCCCGGTAACGAAAAAGAAGATAAATTCTGCTCCTATATATAGTACATTATTTCCTATAACACGTGGTATCACCAGAATTCATATGGTGTGGGCCCTTGGTACCGAAGAATAGATTGACGGTAAAACGGCTGTCTGTACTGCGAGCCACACGTCCGGTTATAAGCCGTAAGGCCAGCACCCGACCTGAGACGTCTTGGGGGGTGCCGAACACAATTCGCCAGATGGTCAGCTAGCTCAGTAAGACGTCCCAGTGTGGACACAATAAATAAAAAAAGAAGAATGGGGGGGGGAAGGGTCGTGAAAATCGTTTTGGATTGGATGCAAAATTACACACAACTCGAGTTAGAATCACTTTTCACTTAATTCAGTATATTCTAGAAATATTTGCTGCTGTGACATACATAAAATGGTACACAGAAAAATCAAATACAGAATACTCTTGACTGTCTGTAAGAAAAACCCACACACACACTTATAACTCGATACACAATTTCTTACTCTTCTTTACAACCCAATTTTTTAACACACACACACTTTCAGAAATTCTGAGAATCATTAAAATATTACTTTATACAAAAATGAAAGAAAAACACATTGAAAATCAAAACTAGTACTTCTGACTTAACATTACTTTCACAAAAAAATGAAACTCTCTCTCTCTCTCTCTAAAATCCAGAGAATGATTACTATTATAATTCGTCCCTTACACAGACTCTTAATCACTAAATTACAATATAAGATCTTCGAATCATTTTAAAAGAAAATATTGATTCTGTTCTCACGTATTAGAAGTCGGAAACAACTGTATTTTTACTTCTTTATCTTTTAAGCATGGCAAATATGTTACCCTCCCTTTCTTTCTACGTGACGGATACAGAATAAGCTTTCTGATTAAAATGAATTACTCCTATCCATACAAAAACAGTTCATTTAGTACGACCTTACTTTATTCTCTTCTCGGCCGCGTCGGGAAGTCAGCTGTGCTTTCTTCTACCCCTTCCCTCGGAGCTGTTTCGGCCTTGAAGCGTCGGAGCCTCGGGTTGAGAACGCAGTTGCCCACCAGAAACGCGTTCTTCGTCTCGTTCAAGGTTTATATTCTTGCGTACTCTCATATGAATTTTACTTAATTTCCAATTATGATTAATGACCAACTGGATATTCAGAATTGAAATGGATCCAGAGATCACCCTCTTTTATAGGAGCACAAACCCTCTTTTAAGAGAGCATATATATATGTAAAAAAATTTAAAAAAACTGGAAAGAGAAATGAATGCAACTATTAATTACTGCCATCTATTCAAAACTCCTCTCGCTAATTCTCCTATTATAAATTCATAGCGTCTCTTATTATCTTTCTTCTAAGATTACGTTTAAATCAATTTATAATAGAATATTTACCTCTTCTTATCTTCCTGAAGAGTTTTTCTAAAAGTTGCAAATCTGAAGTCTGCTGCAATATCAATTCCTGGCGTGCCGTTTTCAATACGTCTGCCCAGTTCAGCTGCTAACCTCAGAAAGAACTTTTTCTTTCATCTGACTACCGGTCTCGCCCTCGGTCTATTGTGGCGGTCTCTCTTGATCTAATTTCCAGTTAGCATTCCTAATATTCCTCCGCGTTGGCACGCGTTCAAAATACTCCTTTCCCTCGCTCTCTTAGGTCGCATGTGACACGTTTTCGAAGTCTAAGAAAACGGACGGTCACAGTACGTCCGTCTTTAGTCGCTAGCGCCTCAACCGTTCAGCCGATTTTCTCCGATCAATAGTGTTATTCCCCGATCAACCTGAACGAACTGAGTTTCAAACGGATATTTTAATTTTTTGAGGGTACTACATTACATGAAGCCTCAAAAACATTTTCAAAATTTTCTCCAAAATCGCTCGAATTTTTTTCTTTAAATTTTCTCTTCATATGTATGAAAGGACGGTAAATATGGGACGGAATATGGCGCTAGCTCCATTTTCGGTGAACTCCCCTATTTTCAAAAATTGCAAAAAGTTAACATTTCAAAACCACAAAATTGAAGATAGAGATTTTTTTATTTTAAGTCGCATCAACATCTACGGTTATTTATCTATTTATTAACATCTATGGTTACATTAGATAACATTTTCATAACATGAGACATTACATAACATTTTCATCTGTTATAAAAATAATGCTTAAACCAAATAATACCGAAAAATTATATTTAACAGAATAGAAACATTACATTGTTAAATACAAATATGTTTAGTAAGGTTATATTTCATTTAGGATATTACTGGATTTACAGAATTGTATTACTTATTTTGATAATCCTCAGATGTTAGAAATATCCATATTGTGTTTGCGTCTGTGGTGCTGAAAAAAAAACAACAAAACAGTACTTTGGTATAACATATGATGGATGTTGAGAGAGTGATTGTAAGATACAGGGAGGGAGCTCTCTGGTTAGAAGGTGCTTGTGACTAAAATTACAATGACCAGTTCTTAATCGTGATATTATCACCTGTTCTTTTTTAGAAAAGTCTTTGCAAGTTTTCTAGGTATACAAATCTACAATCCTTTGGGCATATTGCTATACTTCAAAATTCTCCAATGTCTCTTGTGCATTTCCCCGCTGGAGTGTGTTTATCTGGGTGTGCGAAGTTGCTAAAACTCCGCCAATTTCTGGAGTTGTCATTTCTTCCTCAAGGCTTATGTTATTTACAGGCACCTCCTTGCAATTTGAGAGCCAGGCCATTACAAGAGTCATATTAGATTGTAAGCCATAGTACAGATCGTGAATGTTGTCTACCATTGTTGCGCTCGAACCACCATTGTAGATATGATTAATTGCTTCAATAGATGTAAAAAAGATGAGATTTTGCCTCAAACTCGGGTGTAAAAATCTGCTCTTTAAAAAAGGCCGTGTACAATTTTTTGAAGAAACGAGATCGTGCTTAATTCGTGCTTGATATTTATGCATTTCTAAAAACACATTTCCTAAAAAAATCGCTACAAGTTTTTTCTTAACTTTTTTCCCAAAGATAGAAGAAGGGACGCTTAAAAGAATAGAGCGGGTCTCATTATCGTTGAACTCTCTGAATTTTTGAAAATTGCAAATTTAGAAACATTACTAGAAAGTTTGTGCTGTTGGCCGAATGTTCTCATCGGTAGTTTTTTGTTGTTTCTCCGATCAATGTCAGGCGAATGCCGGAGCAGTACCCTAAAAGAGGCCACGGACTGCGCGCGATCTTTCCTTTCCATTCCTAGTCCTATCCTACCCCCTTCTTACACGCGCGGCACTACCACAAATGCCGGGAGACCGATCGGGAGCTTACAGCTTATCTCAGCTGCCCCGCAGGAAGATACGCGGTTTAGGAAAACCCGCTAGCCGACGGTAGCTCTGCGCCGGATCTCGCCATCCAGCGGATAACGAATCAAAAGATGACGGCTACCTTCCGAGCAAAAATAAAACTAGAGGTGCTACAGAATGGCACAGACATTCTCGTACCAAATTTTTCTAATTTTCTTGGTGTGGCCTGGCTTTAAGGTCTTGCTGCATTCTCTGGCCAGCTGCGATCTATCCTCGCACAAAGTACATTTTTTTTGGTCAATTTCTCGACTTTTTGCTTTCCTGGTAGTACAACCAGATTATTACTTCAAAAATATTAAAGAAGAGTAGAGTACGTCCTAAACAGAAGTTTTCATTGAGAAATTCGTAGCCGGTTTTGATAAAATGGCGATTAAGCTTTACTGTAAATGCGAAATTTGAAGCTCTTTTTCTCGGAAATCTATTGAGTTTTCGAAAAAGTTAAGTCATTGTTGAAGTCATTTGAAGCACTTCTACTCACAAATGTAATAATTCATACAAATTGGGGGAAATGCCTAAATTAACAGAGTGAGATATATTTAAAAACATAACATTTGAGTAATTAAAAAAAAGAATATCCCAAAATTAACTTTACGCCATATAAAATAGTGTAAATAGCACTATCCATTAGAAAAATTTGAATAAAAAAATTGGAGCCATTGTTGAGAAAATGGAGTTTATGTGGTTCTGAAAATGCTGAATTTTGAGCTCATTTTTATAGAAAACTGTCGTGTTTTCGAGAAACATTATTTTACATTATTTAAAGCAAATGTACTCATAAATACAGTAATGTGAAGAAATCGTCTCTAATGTAAATATTACCAACGTGAGAGGTAGGTAAAACATTTTTGTAATTTTTGAAGAAAAAAAAAGAATAGATAAATATGGCGTTTATGTCATCGGATAGGGTGCATTTGGTACTAACTCTTCCAAAAATGTAAAGAAAAAATTTCCAGCTGTTTCTGAGAAAATATTTTTGCATTTTTTTAAAATTGCAAATATTTCAAGCTCTATTTCATGAAAACTACTAAGATTCTCGAAAAAAATGTACTACCTAACCTTTATGATACAACTATTTAGGGACAACACATTTCGTTTGAAGGAAAAATCTCTATCTTCAATTATATAGTTGTAGGAAGACGCCGGAAAGATTCAAACTTTTGCAATTTTCGAAACTTCTGAGTTAACGGACTTATGCAAGCTTTATAAGCGTATTTTACTCTATTCTTACAAGAAATTTAAAGAAAAAATTTGGAGCCGTTTTTGAGAAAATTTTTAAAATGTCCGGGAGCTACATGTAAAGTACCCCCAAATATTAAAGAATGATTTTCAAAATTTCAAAGCTTCAACTAGAGCCAGATAGACAGGGGATTCTTCAATTTGGAGAAGATCGTACGAATCGTACGCTAGCAGTGTTCACAGACGGACAGACGGACGTTTTGTTTCCAATTGTTTTTTTCGTCATCAAGGTCCCACAAAACAGGGATTCTGGCTACACCAAGTGTTAGAAGATTTTTTCCATTAATTTAGAAACTGGTTTTATGTAGTATTTGGCATTGAAACGGCATTGAATTTTTTCCGCCGAAAATCCGCCGTTTTTTCGCGCAGCATTTCATAACTTTCTCTACATTACGTATATTATTTATTTATTTATTTATTTATTTATTTTACGTCAAAAAAACAGTTAAAAACTGCGTATGACGTGCTATGGGGAAAAGTGAATTGTGTGCACATTTTCAAAATTCTGTGATCCCTACACTAAGTCATATACTACTTAAATTTTGAATTTTTGAAAGGGAGAAAAAAAAACAAAAAAAACTCCCATGTAAAAAAATCTATTTTCAAGGGTAAATAAGCAATAAATTTTGAATTTTGCAAGGGAGAAAAAAACAACAAAAAAACTCGTATTACTCCGTATATACGTACTACGTATACGAGAAAGTAAAAAACATCATGCACTTACTAATGACCTTAGCATTTGGCGTGCCCTTATAGTTACAAATGTAACTATAATAAATGAAATGTTAGGATAATGGGTTCCTCGTGTTCCTTACGTAGTTCACCATAGCTATCGAACGCAATGTCACCTATTCCTTCAAAAAGCGACGCGAAGCCGCTAGGGCCTGTGAACTAGCCCACCGTCAGCGACTTCAGGACGCTCGAACTTACGGCGCTCGAGGATGACACAAACGCTCCAGCGAGTGTGGGCGAGCCTTTCAGCACTCTATTATGGCCTTGTGTTGGTAGGGACTATCCAGTACCGTCCAGTCCGTTCAATTATTTTCAATAATGGATTAATTTCGCCAGAGTTTCTGGGTATACGACAAATACTTCACTTCCTGTAAGGGAAAATATTTTATTTCGGAAGTTTTCAGACGTTACAGAAGTAAAATTACTTGGCTCCAACCTTGGAGATATACATTGCAATGAATCATTTATCAAACTTCAAAAAGACGCTCAAAATAATAATAGTATCTTATCGCATTAAATGCCAATCTTTAAGGACTGGCTTCAATGACTTCTTAAGTTGTACGATAAGTTTTCAAGGAGATATCTTTCTCTCATTGTGTTAAAACACAATTCAATCAACTTATTGAGCAAAATTTTCATCGCAATCAAACAGAAGTGTTTCAATTTTGCAGAAAGCAGTAAGAATTTCCCTATTTCGTGGAACACACATAACACTGCCAACAATGAATATTTTCCCTATGATGTTAAAAATCGTAAGATTAAAGTAATCGTAAGATTAGGTAAAACTAAAGAGTATAATTGAAAGAGACCCCAAAGTATGGTAATAAAGCCTTTGATGCAAAGAGGAGCTGCCATTACCAGCGAAACATTCAAACCGCTTTTTCGAATCAAAAATCAAAAAGACAACGCTTTCAAATTTTTGGAAATAACTTTTCAATTAGCGCCAGTCCTAAAAAGGCACAAGAGTAGAGAGAAAGTTATGTAATGATGCGCGAAAAAACGGCGAATTTTGGTCAGAAAAACTCTTATTACAGGGCCCTGGTAACTAGAAAGGGGATAAATCTAGTTGCTAAATTTAGAAAAAAATAATCCTCTAACACGGGGCGTAGCCAGAATCCATGTTTTGTAGGTCCTTGATACCGAAAACGGTCTGTTCGTTCTTCCGTCCGTCCGTGAGCAACACTAGCGGCTAAACCGTTCAGCCAATTATCCCCAAAATTGATATTCCTCAATTGATCCGGCCGATGTCACGGCCCCTTGAATTTGAAACCGATATTTTAATTTTGGGCGGTATTTTACAAGAAGCCAGTGGGACATTTTAAATTAAAAAAATGTCTCCGTCGTTTTTTATTAAATTGTGTTGTACGAAGGTCGAAGAGAATGGTGCAAATCTAATTTTCTTAGAATAATCTGATTTTTTCGGAAATTGAAAAAATTCAAAATTTTTTGGGCGTCTTCCAACAACCACAATAATGAGGATAGAGATTTTTTCCCGCAATGAAATCTGTTCCCTAAAGATAGATTTTGAAATAAGGTTATGCTGTTTTCTGAAAATTAGAGTACTTTTGGCGTAATTTTGCATGAAAATACGGGCGAGGAATTATGCACTGTGTTAGCATCACTAGTTCTGCATTTTATCCCCAAAAGTACATAAGAGCCGGTCGACTGTACTCTTCCGGTCTCCTGACTGTACGACGGGGGTACAACCAGCGTGGTACAACTGTATCACGGGTATTCTTGTTCTGTGACGAGCCACGACATTTTTCACAAAATTAGTGGTTCTGGAACAACATGTACTTTCTTGCATTACTTCTAATATTTGTAATTTTCGAAAATTAAAAGAAACTGAAATGAGAATGCCTCATTTTCTTAAGCGACCCCTGTTCTATTCGTGGGGAAAATTTAAAGCAAAAAATTGGAGCTGTTCTTGTGAAAAAATAGAAATTGAATGAACTTCAAGCCTAAATTAGCGAAAAGTACAATTTAAAAAAAAAAGTACATGACCTTATTTAAAAATCTAATATTTAGAATAGATTTTAAGAAACAATTTCTATTACAATATTGTACTTTTTCAATGATCATTTTCGAAATTTTTGGAAATACATGGAGTTCTCTGAAAATGGGACCAGAAAAATGTTTGTCGTTTGCTACATACGAGGAAAAAATTAAGGAAAACATTTGAGTCATTTTTAAGAAAACAGGGATAAATTTTGCCTATATTGCGAATAAAATTACTCGAAAATACTCTCATTTCAAAAAATTGTACCTGGTCGCGTTTCAAGATCTTATTTTTTGGGCAACAGATTTCATTCAAGAAAAATCTATCTCCCAAATATTATAGGATGAATATAATGGAAATTATTTTTGTCAATTAAGAATTATTAAGAGAGCTATTATCAGTCTAGAAATGTACTACAAAATAAATACAAAATCTTAAAAAATACTAAACAAAAATACTATACAAATAATACAGTTAATTCCAATAATGGAATCGGCTAGCATAAAAAGAACGCTTTGGAGCAGTTTTCATTTTCGTTAAAACTTCTGAATTTTCGAAATTCGGTAAAGTTCAATTTTTTTCGGCGTCTTCCTCTGTACACTACAATATTAAATTGTGAGAGTGCTAATACGGTGTGGTTGACATTATTCAAAAATTAAATTGCAACTTAGATTTATTAAGACAATTTTTTATTTGAAAACAATGTGTAAATTTACTTATGTTAAATAAGTACAAATAAGTTACAAATTGGCAAAAATTTGAGAAGTACAAATTGTTAACAAGTGTGTACAAGTTGTTACCAACAAGGAAAAATCCTTGAGTAATTAATTAGTGAGGTCAACAATCAAATAACAAAGTAAGCAAAAATAAATCCAATTATTGAAAATCTAGAAAAATTGAATGCCAAAGGGGTAGCATGGCGTCTTCTTAAACTGCATCCTCCTCTAATTCATCTTCGTTTCTTTTTATTATTATTTTTATTTTTATATTGTTTGACATTACATTGTTCAGTTTACAAATTAACTGTGCAAATGTTTGATGGACTTAATCTATCTTATCCTAACTTTAACTTAAAATTATACACATTACAATTATTTTAAAAAATATATAGCGGGAGAGGAAGCAGGACGCACCTCAGATTAGTATTATTCGAGGTTTGCGAACATTTTATAGAATGAGTGAAGTGGATATCTGTTTTTAATTCTTGTTGGATAATTGGGGTTTTTACCCAGTTTATAGAAGGATGATGCTTGTATTTGGGGAAGGTTTGTGTAGAAGTTGTGTGCAAGATAGGCTATTTGATTTTTTATTGTGTTTATATTCAGATCATTATGTAGTTGGTTGATACTGATGAACCAAGGTGCTTTTGTGATTAATCTGAATATTTTGTTTTGGATCACTTGCATTTTGTTTAGGTTTGGCAGCGTTGGTCCAGATGGGGCAAGCATAAAGTAGAGTCGGCCGGATTATTGATTTGTAGAGTAATAGTGCATTAGATGTGGAGAGGTGGCTGTGTTGATTCAGTAAGGGTCGTAGTTGAATTAGTTTAGTTTTGGCCTGCTGAGTTTTTGCCTCTATATGTTGCTTCCAGTTGAGTCGAGTATCGAAGTTTCAGCCCAAATATTTTGTTTTATTTGTTGGTGTCCAATTAATGGTGTCGTTATTTATGGAAAGTGGAAGAGGGTGTGTGAATGGTTTTAATGTGAATATTTTTGATACAGATTTTGTTGGGTTCAACTTTATTTTCCAGATATTAGCCCAATTTGTAAGTAAATTTAAATGATTTTGAAGCTGTGATTGAAGAGTTGTTAAAGAGTTCACTGAGATGTAGAGTGCAGTGTCATCGGCAAATTGAGCAGTGTTTATTTGTGCTGAAATGGGAATATCTGCGGTGTATTATATATATTAAACAACAATGGGGAAAGTGGTGAACCTTGGGGAACCCCAGCAGCAATTTTCTTTGGATTAGAGCAGTGGCCTTCGACTGACACTGAAAAAGTTCTGTTTGTAATATAGCTAAGGATAACAAATAATAGATATTTGGGTGTACCTATTGAAATTAATTTAAAATAGAGAGCTGGATACCATATTCTATCAAATGCTTGCGAGATGTCTACAAAAGCAGCTATGGTATGTTGACCCTTTTGGAATGCAGTGTGAACGTGTTCCGTAAGCCTTAGTGGTTGGTGGGTGGTAGAGTATTGTGATTTGAAGCCGAACTGATGCTGAGGTATACTGTTTGTTTTCTTGATACATTTGTTCAGTCTGATGAGTATTAATTTCTCTAAGATTTTTGACATTATAGGTAGCAGGCTGATAGGTCTGTAATTTTCTGCTTTTGAGTGATTCTTGTTTGGTTTAGCTATTGGGTGAATGACCGAGTGTTTCCATATTTGAGGAAAATACCCTGTTCTCAAAACAGAATTGTAAATATTATTTAGAAAAGCAATGGCGTTTTCCGGTAGATTTTTTAAAATGATTGTATTGATCCGATCGTGGCCTGGTGCTTTTTTATTTGGCATATCCTTTATTATTTTTCTTATTTCATTAGGGGATATGAATTGTATTGGGTGGGGAACATTATATAGGGGAGCATTGAACATTTTCAGAATTTCATCGTGTTTGGGATCTTTAGGGGAATTGTTGGGGGTAAATGTGTCTACAAAGTGGGAGGCTAGTACTTCAGCCTTTTCCCTTGGGGAGTATTTTTTACCATCACTAGTTGCTAATGGGGGAATATTTGTTCTTTTTTTTAAGAGTTTCTTGGTAAATTGCCATAGTGAGTTGTTTTTGGTACTTAAGTTATTGATACAGAAATTGTAATGTTCTTGTTTATATTTATTAAGAACCTTTTTACAAATATTATTTAACAGATTTAGTTCTTTTTTCAAAGAAGGAATTCTTAAGGAATTCCAAAGTCGTCTTGTTTTATTTTTAATACGGATTAAGTTAATTATATTAGATGGGAGCGGTTTATGTAGTATTTTGTTAGTATCTAAGATTTTTTCAATGTGACTGTTGTTAATTGTACTGATTATTATATTGTTGACGGTCGTGATGGCTTGGTTAATTTCTTGGGGAGTATTCAGGATGTGAAATGAAGGTATGGACTTTTTTACAGTTCCTTTAAAGTACTTCCAATTAATGTTGTATGTATTTAAGGTTGGTGGAGGAGAAGGGGGAGGTTTTTCTACGCGAGTTGATATTATTACTGGTAAATGATCTGATTCTAGTTCATGATACGTTGTAGATATAAATTGTGTTTTAATATTTGTGACTGCTATGTCAAGTATGTCTGGACTTTTGTTTGGATCATATGGGTAGTACGTGGGTTCAATTGGTGCTAATATGTTGAGATTTTGGTTCCTTTTTATGTTGTATAAGTATCTGCCAGCGGGATTCGTAGACCGACATCCCCATGAGGTATGTTTGGAGTTTAGATCACCAGCAATAATGAATGGACTTGGTAGTTGTAATAATGTGGAGAAGTTGCTGCTATTGATTTTTATATTTGGAGGTTTATATGCAGTCACTATTGTTAATATCCTGTTATTATTATATTTTACATTTATTCCTACTTTTTCGAGACCGGGCGTGTGTGGTAGAGTAATCTGATAATATGGTATGCTGTTTTTTATTAATATTATGACCCCTCCTCCTTTTCGAGTTTTGTCTGTCTTCTTTGATGGTTTTGTATCCCTGTAGGAAAAATGGGGATTCTGGGTTGAGATGCGATTCTGTGATGCATGCTATATCAATTCTGTTAGCATGTAGGAAGTGTTGTAATTCGGCTTTTTTGTTGATAATGCCGTTGGCATTCCAATTTAGTATAATTAAATCATTATGGTGATCCATAATTGTTGTTTAATGATACAGCAATTGAGTGTTGGATATTCTGTATAATTGTTGGTATTAGTGAATTTATAAAATTAATAATGTGGTAGGTTATAAACTGAGCGATGTTTTGAATGAATGGATTACCAATATTGAAGTTGTAGTTTCTGTTTGCGTGTTGGTTGTTATGTTGTTGCTGTTGATGCTGGTTTGAGTTTGTTGTGTTACGTTGGTGGTTGGTATTTGTCGCCTTTGCAAAATTAGGTATATTGTTGGTTTGAGGTAGTATTGGAAAATCTGTTATATTGAATTGCGGGGGAATAGGATTGTCCCTATGTCTAACATTTGGATTATTTCTTTTACTTTCCAACATTTTTCGATAGTATGGACATTCTACTGATCTGAGGTCAGCCCTATGCTTCCCTAGACAAAGTTTACAAGTTGGGGGGGAGTTTTGTTGTTCACAGTTTGCCGATAGGTGGTCACCTGCACAAAACACGCACGAAATTGTGTGATTACAGTTGTTTTTACTGTGTCCAAAATCTAAACACCGGTAACATTGAAGGGGGCCCTTGGGTTTCTTTCTTCTTTCTGGTTTCACTATGTTGTTACCTATTTGTTTTATTTCTAGAACATCCTCGATTTTGTGAGATCCATCAAAGTCTACTGCCACTACTGGTATGGGAGAATTGTTTTTGTATAGACGAGTAACTTTTGTAGCAGAATTGAATTTGCTATTGATTTCAGCTAAGATTTCATTTTCTGTGAATGAAGGATGCATATTTTTTATCACTATTGAATATTTTTTACTAATTTTATCCGAATACGTGTGAAATTGTTTTTTGGTGGCCAGAAAATATTTAACTGCTTTTCGGAAATCGGTCACTGACTGAAATCGGATTCTAATCTTTTGATTCTTGAATTCTGTGGTGAAGTTGCATGAGACGTTTGTTTTTATTTCATTCTCAAGGGTAACTTGATTTTCAAAGTTTGTAACGAAAATAGGTGGGATTTTATGTTCTTCACTTAGATCCTGTGGGATCTCTTCGTTTAACCAACTGAATCTGTTTTTGATTTCTACATTGTACTGACTTTGTAAGTTCGACCCTGCCGAAGGCTGACTGACTATGAATGCACGTTTTAAGTCTCGGTTATCACTGTCGTTATCGCTGGCTCGCTTTCCTTGCGACGTTACCTTGTTCTGATGCAGTTGGGTTGAAGCAGCAGTCTGTTGTGACTGCATTTGTTGCTCGGGCTGGCCTGATGATCCGGTCCCGAATCGACTGTTGTTGATTGCATTGAGTTGGAGATGGTACGGGATGTCGGAATATTCCATGTTGTCCGTGGAGTTCACTTCGCCTTCGCCGTGGAGCACATCAGATGAACCTTCCGAGTTGTAAATCGAATTTAGGGCATCGCTGACCAATTGCCCTGTGCTGGATAAATCATTGTTGTTCATTCAACTACTAGCAAAGCACTAGTAGTGAATAAATGCTACCACTAAATACTGATTCATACACTAAGTCACCACTGTTTTCTGAAGTTCGTAGCGATGTTGAATACACTATCACACTAAACGATTCTAGCTGCTGGTAGCGGAGCGACTGCTCTGGCCCGCAGCTGAAGCGAGAATGGGATTCATCTTCGTGACCAGAGCCGCACAGTTTCGCGCTGCGTTAGCGGGCCCGCTTTTTACCCTCCCCCTCTCAGGCTAGGGGCGAGTCGTTGATTCCGCTTAGTGCCTCGCGTTCTTACAGAAGGGTAGATTAGCGGTTCCGTCTTATAAGAACTATGGGGCGCCTAGCCTACTGGTGAGTCGCTGGCGTTTGCTGGCTGACGCCGAAAGGCGAAAAGGCTTTGGCAGTGGGTCGATAACTCAGTAACAGCCAATCGATATTCTGTTCCCTGAACATGTTTGAGACAAAAGAAGTCAAAAAAGTACCGGTTCAAGTTACATTATAGCAATGCCAATAGGAATAACATGTTTTCAGCTTGTCTTCTATCTATATAAATAAAATTGAACGGTGCCTATATCTGATTTAAAAGTGTTTTATTTTATTCTAAAATCTTTATTAGCACAGTATACAATCGTTTTCACATTTTTTTGTCTGTCACAGGCACGCATATTTGTCCTTGATTATCTCTGGAACAGCTGAATTGATTCTGAAGCAGTTTTCACTGAAAGTAAGGGTATTCTGTCGGGAATACCACGAACTATTTTGTGAATATTTCTCTCTTGTAAATGATTATGTTTTTACATAAATATAGTTTTCTTCTGATCAAAATGAAAATTGAACACGCGATCTTCCAAAAAAGAGAAAAGTTAGTCTGTCCGAAAAAAACAACCTCCTATCTTACCCCTTTCTTACCTCCTTTCTTACCCTCTAGAGTACGATTGAAGGGAGCACTCTTTCCGTGTTTTGGAAATATCTCGAAAAGAGTGAGTAAATTCACAAAAGTGAATAACACAGGCACACAAAATAAAACTAGAGGTGCTACAGAATAGCACAGACTTTCCCCTAGCAAATTTTTCTAATTTCCTTGGTGTGGTCTGGCTTGAAGGTCTTGCTCCATTCTTTAGCCAGCTGCCATCTATCGTCGCCAAAAGTACATTTTTTGACATTTGATCAATGTTGTTGCTTTCCTAATAGTAGAACCGAAATATTACTTCAAGAATATTAAAGAAGAGTAAAAACCTCGCCCTAAACAGAAATTTTCATTGAAAAATTTGAAACGGTTTCTACGAAAATAGCGATTAATCATAACTGTAAATGCGAAATTTAAAGCTCGTTTTCAAAGAATCTATTGAGATTTCGAAAAACATCGTTTAAAGTGATTTGAAGCACTTCCACTCACAAATGTAATAATGTATACAAAACAAAAAAGAACAGTTCTCTTTGCGGATGATACGAACATCTTTTGCATTAAAGAAACCGTAAATAGTACAATATCAGATTGGTTCCGAAATAACAAATTAATGGTAAACGAAAAGAAAACGGTTTTAATGCAGTTTTCCATTTCAAATAAACAATTCTGTGCTCCATTGAAAATGAACGGTGTACCATTGACTGTTGTTAAGGCAACAAAATTTTTAGGTCTCTCAATTCAGTCAAACCTTAAATGGAACGTCCATTTAAATGAATCGAACACAAAACTAAGTTCATTTGCTACGCGTTCAGAATTCTTGCAAATTACGTCAGCCTTCATACTGTTCGTTGTGTATATTTCGCGAATGATAATTCTCGCCTGATATATGGCATAGTATTCTGGGGAAATACACCTTACAGCTCCAGGACTTTTAGATTACAAAAACGAATTGTATAAATAATAACCAAATCCCACCCACGTTATTCTTGTAAGCCTCTCTTCATTGATCTAGGAATTTTACCATTACCTTGTTTGTTTATTTACGAATCAGTGGTTTTTGTCAAAAATGACTTGCTTAAGGGTGGGAATATATTTTCAGAAAATGCCGATGTCTATTACTATAACACTCGACGCAGAAATCATATTCATCAGGTGACAGTATCAACAGCTCATTACAAATAATTCACATACAATACATGTACATTATTTTACAACACTTTGCGAGATGACATTAAACGGTTAAATTCGCTAGAAAATTTTAAATCCAAAGTGAAATCGTTTCTGCTGCATAACTGTTTCTATACAGTTAGAGACTATACTGAGTATCACAAGAAAAGTAACATTAATTTTAAAAGTGATATTTAATGTATTATTTACCATTGGACTGTATAATTCTAAACCATATGTAACAAGTATTGTATCGCAGCTTCTGGGTCAATGACCCCCATCTCGATCAGGTTTTTCGTCCAGTTTCCCTGATCCATTGAGCAAATGCTGAGGTGGCCCCTTGTTTTGCTTCGGAACATAAATGTAACTTCATTATCTGTGCACGTCTTCTTTCAGTGGGAAATATAGTTATTCAAATTATCGTTTCCATGTTGTCGCGGCAGGAATTATTCCTTGACGAAGGACATGGATAAGAGCCCGAAATTTATTGCTTATTTATCCTTGAAAATAGATTTTATTACATGGGAGCGTTTTTTTTCATTCAAAATTCAAGTAGTATATGACTTAGTGTAGGGATCACAAAATTGTGAAAATGTGCACAGAATTCACTTCTCCCTATAGCACGTCATACGCAGTTTTAACTGTTTTTTGAAGTAAAATAAATAAAAAATGACAAAAATAGGATATTCTAATAAGAAACTTTTAATACGATTACTCAATATACTCATATAGAGCTTATCTCACGATAAAATTTTCTAAATCTTTTTTTTAAATTTATTTTTAAAATTTAATTTTTTACATCATGAACATATGTTATACGAGTACAAACAATAGGTAGGGGGGATAAACCCCTATTAAGAAATGGTAGTCTCTTAGTGGAATAATTCAAACAATCTATAAGATAACTAATATGCATTATATTCAATTTTTATTGCAATTATACAGTACTGAATCAAATAAATTTGTAAACATGTTGGACTCAACATGAACTCAAGTTGAACTGAAGTATTCAAGCAATTATCAGTTTTTATGTATAAAGTTTCAACTATTCTTGGAACTATACACATAAAACTGATAATTGATGAGTGATCTTATTAAAAGGTTCTTATTAGAATGTCATATTTTTGTTATGAAGTTGTAGAAAGTAGATCGCCCAGAATTGTGTCAGCGCCCTCCAGTTTTTTTCGCGTAAAACCATCATGCACCTGTAAATTGTAAATTTCACTGTGGTTTTCCGCGATAAAAAACTGGAGGGTGGGGGCGCAATTCTGTCTTCGGATTCGGATTCAGCGAGTCGACGTGCATAGGGAAACATGGTTGAAGTATTTGGGTCTGACAACATTTTTGAGGGGTGCCTTTGTAATTAAATATTTCTTAAAGCCTGTAAAATTTCCTACTAAATGCATTAGTACTATTAGGCTCTGAGTGATTGAAAGACAAAATTGTTACTGGAAGTTGGCCGAGATTAAGCAACAGCGCATCTGCTTACAGCTGCGCGAAGCAACGATGAAAGTAGCGAACATGATAGGGCGGGCCAAGTAAGACAGCGTGAAGCAGGGCTCGGCAAATTAGGAGGGCGAACTTGGAGCTGGACGGGTGCGCCAGGTTGCGGCGGGGCAAGGTGGCGTGAGGCTGGCCACGTGAGTCCCGTCGTGGCATGGAAGGGCAGCGCGGGGATGCACTATACACAGAATCCATTCCTTTTCCTAAGAGATAATCACTTCTGCTACAATATAAAAGCAGATTATAGAAATAAATTATCTTCGTTCTAATTCTCACCTCCTCCGGCAAAAACTTGTTAAGCAAGTTTGAAGCAAATAGAAAGCCTTCAATTCTAATTTTTAAAATTCCATGCTATTATTGTCGTTACCCTATGTACTGTGGAAAAAATCAAACTAATAAAAATAACAAAAATAAAAGTGGTTTGCAATAAACTGTTGAATAATAACACGTACGCTATTTAAGAAATTGTTCGCTTGACACCATTTTATGCAATGTGATTCCAGATCCGCACAAGAATAAATAATACTTGCTGATTTCCCAGCGCAGAGACCGAGAAAAAAAACGACAAGCTGATACACCTCTCCATTCCGAGACTGCAGTGTTGCCTTAGTCTTGTTGATAGGAAAACACATGTTCAATGAAGCGGCGACAGATGTCGCTTCACGATATACAGCGAAGTACAGTTGAAAGTAATAATCTTTACCAGATGGCGTTGAAGTGTCCTGAGGCAGAGAATAGTTCAAGACAGAAGCTGCTTTCATTCAGTTTGTGAAGTGAACCAATAACTATCGAGATAGTATTTCAAGTCCACGGATAATACTATTATGGCAGCTAACCTTGGGGTTGTGCCAAATAATATCATATCAATAAAATACAAATACCAGAACAAAATATTACTTATAAATGGTGCAACACATAATAATAACAACAGGAACAACAACATGGCGAAGCGACAACTGAGCGAAGTGATTCAGTGCGTATCGCGCTGACTTCGCAGTCGGGAGGCTCGGGTTCAGTCCACGGGCCATCCTGACCGGGGTATTTGTGGTTTCCCTGGGTCATACAGACTGGGATGGTTCAAAAAGACCACGATCACCTCTCATTATCATTCTATCACCTCATAATTCACAATTCAAGGAGTAACAACCTTGTCTTACTGAGGGATACAGCTGAAAAGCTGATCCTCATTAATCATGTAGCGTGGTCAGAAATGATCGATACGCTAATAATAATAATAATAATAATAATAATAATAATAATAATAATAATAATAATAATAATAATAATAATAATAATAATAATAACCCGTGTGGAGTAAAGTCTCCTCTCGGGCGCCTCCTCAGGTGACGGATAGGGGGATGCTCACCAGATATTGCGGGTACTGAGGAAAAAAAATACTCAAGGCGGACCAAAACTGCTCCAGGAACTCACAATCCCTGGTTCTACACCACTAGCAAAAGCTAGACAATTGATGACAAGCAAATATGACTCGTAGAAGTATAGACAAAATTACCCCACGTGGACGATCCACCCACTCCAAAGTGGCAACCAAGCAGTCGGATTCTGGGGAGCTTGGACTTTTACGAGAGAGCAAGTCTAAATGCTTTGGTAAACTTTCACGGAAAGCACACACGTATTTTGGCTATTTCATTATTCAGACACTTATTCAAGCAGGAAAACTTCACATCTTACAACAAAACTCACAAAGCAGAAAATTCAAATTCTTGCCTTACAAGAACGCTTCACAGATTCAGAAACGATAGACTACAATAATAACAGAATTTTCAAAAGTGGAACGAACAAGAAAATTTGCAAGGGAGCAGCACTATTTGGCATGGCTTTTGTTGTAGACAAAAATATTCTAGATTCAGTAATAGATGTGAACCCCATCAACAATCGACTTATGACCCTAAGAATCAAACACACAAAGAAAAACTATATCTTTATTAATGTACATGCACCAGTAAATGGTGATAATAAAACAGAGCCCGAAAAAACTGAAAGATTCTGGGAAGAACTTGAAACAGAGATGGCCAAAATTCCAAAAGATGATGTGAAAATTCTACTCGGCGACTTCAACGCACAAATCGGCAGAGAACGCAAATACAAGAAGACAGTAGGAAACTATCCTGTACACAAATTCACCAATAAAAATGGCACAAGACTCATTGAGTTATGCCAACAAAACAACCTAAAAATTATGTCAACTTCACTTCGGAAAAAAACCAAAAACCAAAAAACATGGCGATCACCCATCCATCAATTGGGAGAATTTCAGATTGATCATATTGCAATATCATACGACTATCAAAAAGAAATTCACGATGTGCAGGTGCGCAGAGGTGCTAACATTGATTCAGATCATTATCTAAACAGAACAAAAATTAAATTCACACCCAAAAGGAAGTTCCAAAGAAAATCACCGGTGATTCCAAAATATGATCTACATAAAATCAAAGACTCCAAAATCACAGAATAATGGGAAGAACAGTACGCAGAAGACTGGGAGAAATTTCAAACAAAAATCATTAAAACAGCAAAAGATCTGATTCCTCTTCACAAAAAACCCAAACACCCTTGGTGGAATCAAGAATGTGAGAATGCGCTAGAAGAAAGAAAAAAGGCATTTCAAAATTATAATTGCAACAAATCAGAAGAAACACAGAAGAAATTTTTCGCAGTTCGCAAACAGACATCTAAGATTTTAAGACAAAATAAACGAAAATATGTGAACGACCAACTGGAATCAATTGAAGACAATTTAAAAAATTATAATACACACGATTTCTACAGGAGCTTCTCAAACCAAGTCAAAGGGTACTCACCACATAACCTTTGCTTTCAAAAACAAGATGGTAAATTGGCCTTGACAAATAAGGAAAATTGCTAGGAACTAGCCACATTTTTAACAGCTCTTAAATTGTCCGGAACCTAAAGAGAGATTCTCGAAAGTGCAGCCAGAAATCGCACCTCAAAACTCGTCACCACCAACACAAGAAGAAATTTATTCCCAAATCAAGAAACTTAAAAATAACAAAGCATCAGGGGAGGACGGAATTGTAGCAGAACTCTTAAAAAATTTAGGCCCAAATTCTCTCAAGGAAATTACGCAAATAATCCAAGACATCTTGCAAACTGAAAAAATCCCGGATCACTGGAAGATTGCCCTCATTCATCCACTACATAAAAAAGGCAATAAATCAGATGTAAACAACTATAGAGGGATCTCCCTCTTACCAGTCTCTTACAAAATTCTACCAGCTTGTCTCTTGAGTAGAACACAACAGCAGTTAGAACCCAAAATAGCAGAATATCAAGCAGGATTCAGACCGAACAGGTCATGTCCAGAGCCAATTTTCAACCTCAAAACCATTCTCAAAATGCGAGCCCTTAGACAAAAACCCATAGTGTGCACATTTGTAGATTTCAAAAAGGCATACGACTCAATAGACAGGCTGTCACTATTTCAAATTTTAGAAGAGAGGATTAGATCTCAAAACACATGAAATCATAAAACAAACACTAACTGGCACGAAATCGAAAGAAAAATTTATGGGGGAAATTTCAGAACCCTTCGACATTCAAACCGGTGTGAGACAAGGTAATGGGCTCTCTCGTATGCTATTCAATGTCGTTCTAGACAATGTTATGGAAGAATGGGATAAAGAACTCAAGAAATGTGGGTTGTGGAAGCCAATCCCACTGGGCTTTGCCAAAAACAACCTCTACATACCATACCTCGCATTCGCATTCGCGGACGACCTAGCGATACTAACAGACGATGAGCAGACTGCTGTCAAACAGCTGGAAGTACTTAAAGAATGCGCAGAAAAAGTAGGCTTACAAATCTCTTTCGAGAAAACTGAATTCTTTTGTTCAAAAAAAGAAATTGCGAGCTTGAAATCAAAATATGGTAAAGTCAATAGGGTCCCATACTTCAAATACCGGGGAGAATTCATTGAACCGACAGGCCTTGAAAAATCTCACAGCAACGTCAAGAGGGACAAAAATTCGGCACTACAACATCAGTCTGAAAACCAACAATCCTCTTCGCAAGTGAAACACTGAATCTTAACAAAAAACACGAACTTGAACAAATCAAAAAAGAAGAGAGAAAGATCATTAGGAAAATTCTAGGAGCAAGACATACCCAAGACGGTTACAGGCTGCAAACAATTAAAACAACAGAACAGTTTTCAAACATCGAAATTGATATTAGAAAAGTCGAATGAAATTCTTTGGTCATTTCAACAGACTACCGGAAAATCGACTGACAAAAAGGATACTAAATATTATAACGTCACTTAAAAATTCCACACTTTGGCTATATGAAATTCAAAAGGACCTCAAAAACGCAAACATAAGACCAGCAGACATTTTAGAGAGAGACACCTTCACACACAAAGTAGACAAATGGGAAGTTATGTCAGAGCAACCTAAACAAAAAACGGTACAGACCAAAATGGTCAGAAGAACGGACACGAGCCTTCTCGGAAAGAATAAAAGCCTATTGGATCAACAAGAAGAACTCAAAGAAAAATTGATCGAGTTACTTGCTTAACGTCTTCCATTTCTGGGGAGAATTCGTCAATAATAATAATAATAATAATAATAATAATAATAATAATAATAAATATAATAATTATATAATTATATATTATAATTAAATAATATAATAATTATATATTATAATTAAATAATAATTAATGCATTATATAAGATCATGACTGGCTGTCTACATACGATCATCGAACAACATTGTACACAAAATAACATCATATCAAAGACCCAAAAAGGCAGCTGCAAGGGTTCATTGGGAAGTAGAGAACAGTTAATAATAGACAGTGTTATC
Source organism: Teleogryllus occipitalis (assembly GCA_011170035.1). NCBI lineage: Eukaryota > Metazoa > Arthropoda > Insecta > Orthoptera > Gryllidae > Teleogryllus > Teleogryllus occipitalis. The sequence continues at coordinate 185,632 of BLKR01009049.1, read as the reverse complement.
ATGTCTCAGGCATGTGGAAGAAAGCGTAACCTGTATACTTGTTTTATTGATTATAAAAAAGCATTCGACATGGTCCCTCACGATTGGCTCATCCATGTCCTTAGAATGTATGGTATAAACCCTATGATTGTGGAATTCCTAAAGTTTGTAATGAACCACTGGTGTACGAGAATACACATGCATTCAGGGAACAAGAGAGTAGTCTCAAAGATTTTGAAGATTAAGCGGGGAATATTTCAAGGAGATAGCCTCAGTCCGTTTTGGTTCTGCCTGGCCATTAACCCCCTGTCATTTTTATTGGACAACACCAAACTGGGATTTGAACTGAAAGGTCAAGAGAAGTGTGTGATCACTCATCTGGCATACATGGATGACATAAAACTATACTCTGGCGCACTACAGGGTCTGAAGAAGCTAATATATATCACTGAAAGATTCTCTAGTGATATAGGCATGCAGTTTGGCATAGAAAAATGCAAAATACAAAGTATTCAAAGGGGAAAATTCACAGACAGCACAGAGCATGAGACTGCATCAAGAGAGATCATCACTGCATTGGGAATGAATGAGTTTTACAAGTATCTGGGGATACAACAAAATAAAATGATTATACACAGTCAGATAAAAGAGAAGTTAAAAACAGAGTTTACCAACAGACTGAATACCATACTCAAGACCTCCCTCAACTCTCGTAATCTTACAACAGCAATTAATACATATGCCATTCCTGTGATTACTTACTCATTAGGCATTATAAAATGGACCAGAACTGATTTGGACTCACTGGAGAGGATTATCAGGGTCCAAATGACTCGTTTCAAATATCACCATCCAAAATGTTCTATCCAAAGAATAACACTACCAAGGAAATTAGGGGGTAGGGGCATCTTAAATATTGGTAATCTCCATGCAAAACTGATAACGGACATGAGAGAGTATTTCAATGAGAAAGCCTTGTCATCTCAGCTATACAGAGTGATACAGCAAGTAGACGAGAACTATACACCACTCAACCTTAAACAGCAAAATGTATTACATGAACAACCAACACAAGCCGAGCTCTTATAACAATGGAAACAAAAAGCGCTCCATGGTAGATATCCTACAGAAATAGCCAAATCAAATGTCGACGCCTGCTTGTCGTACAAGTGGCTTAAAATAGGATATCTCTACGCCGAGACTGAAGGATTCTTGATAGCAATCCAGGACCAGGTAATTGCAACACGAAACTATCTCAAGCACATTATCAAAGACCCCGAAGTACCTTCTGATATCTGCCGGGCTTGTGGTGTAGGCCAAGAAACGATCCAGCACATTACTACGGGCTGCAGTACGCTGGCCCCAACGGATTATAAACAGAGGCACGATATGGTAGCACGAATCATCCACGCCAAACTTGCAAGGAAATGTGGAACTGCTAGTGAATTTGATACACCTTACTACAAGTACCATCCACAAAATGTCATCGAGAATAACATCTATAAATTACTCTGGGACCGAAGCGTATTGACAGACAGAACAGTTCGTCATAACAGGCCGGATGTAATACTCTGGGATAAATCTGAAAGAAAAGTATGGCTGATAGACATAGCAGTTGTAGATACCAGCAACCTCGACACAACACACAAAAAGAAAATTCAAAAGTACAGGGAACTTGCAGAGGTTATAAAGGAGCAGTGGCATGTATTGGAGGTGGAGATTGTGCCGATCGTCCTCTCAGCAACAGGTGTGATACCTACCGTCCTGAAGCACTCTCTGAAAAAACTGGGGATCGAGACGAACATTATCATCAATCTACAGAAAGCTGTGATCCTGAGCACGTGTTCTTTAGTCAGAAGATCTATGGGTTCCTAAATAAATTCGTGTTAAAGAATTATATACTTTTTAATTTATAAACTAAGTGTTTAAATTTATATTTGTAGAAATGTTTACCTTCTAATAAGTTCTTAAAATAAATAAATTTTTGTTAAAAGTAATGTACTACGGAAATCATGCTTTGATAGAAATATCTGTATGACTCCTCAAACATGTACCAGAAAGCTGTGAAAAAATAAATAAATAAATAAATAATAATAATAATAATAATAATAATAATAATAATAATTTAATGATGATGAAGGATGTAAAGGGTCCCCGAGCGTAGAAGGCTAGCGAAGAAAGTTTGTTATGCCCCCATGTCCGGTAAGACGATCTCTCTGATAGTTTGCCATTGCATAAAGGACGGGTTGATCACAACGGGGGGTGATGAGAGTGATGCATAGAGACCGGAATAAATGTAGTATCATTCTATGTAGTAGGACATCATTCTAATGATTTACCAATGCTTTTCACTGGATAGCAGATGGAGAAGGTAAGAAAGAGGAATGATTGATCATGAGAGATGAATCAGGGAACTCTAGGGAACCCGATGTTTACCTTGAGGAAGGCAGAGTGCGCAACTTACTCAATTTTATTTGTAGATGACGAATATTACAAGAAAAAACGTCATATCACGTCATAGTTTTTAAATATACCATATCTTTATGCCGTATCATTCCGTATTTTGCCATTAATTCAAATACATTTAAATTGCACTTATAAGATATGTAGAATCAATAAGCATACAATTTTATTTTAAAATAAAATATTTGTTCAGTTCATTTATGCCTCTTTCATGAGATACCAACAAAATCAGACTTTCGTGTTTTTTACTATCTGTATTCGAAGATTGCCGTCTTTATTCTCGTGTCCGGTAGTAGCGCTCAATTACGAGTAGGTGTTAGTGGATATTTTGAAAACCAGTCACGTGCACACCATATATCCTAATGCGCATCAGTCACCGAAAGGAATTATTTGAGCACCTTACTTATCGCAAGTATACAAGTACCCAACAGTTGGGGTGGCAGATTCTGAGGCAGTCGGAGTCGTGCGGAACCGTATCTCCAGTGCGTGTAAATTTCGTGTCTGGTTAATGAGTGGTTCATCGGGGTTAATGATTTATTTGTTTGTTTTATGTAATCCAGATGAATGACAATTGTTTATAGATTCATCAAAATATAGTTTCAAAGCTGGGAAATAATTCCACGGATGAGTAATGCTACATCCAAGGAAGGAATTTTCATCGGTCCGAAAATCATAATACTTATGGATGATATATAGGAAGAGGTGCTACAGAAGGGCACAGACTTTCTCGTAGCTAAGTTTTCTTATTTCCTTGGTAAAGATGGGCTTTACGCACTTGCCCCATCCTCTTGCTAGCTGCCATCTATTGTCGTCTAAAGTCCATTTTTTGCAGTTTTCTCAACTTTTCGGTTTCCTTACAGTGGAACCGACATATTATTTTATTATATATTTTATTAAATAGTATATTTATTAGATATTAATATATTATTAATGCAAATATTACCGACGTGAGATTCAAGTAAAAAAATAAATTTTAGTATTTAAAAAAACCCACAAAAGAATAGAGCAATATGGCGTTTATGTCATCCTATAGGGTTTGTTTGGTACTATGCCTACCAAATATTTAAAGAAAAAATTTGAAGCCGTTTTTGAGAAAATCTTATTTTTCTAATTTATTAAAATTACAAATATTGCACGCACTATTGCACGAAAACTACTAACATTTTCAAAAAAATGTATGACCTTTATGAAAGAAATATTTATGAACAACGAATTTCAATTCAAGTAAAAATCTCTGTCATCAATTTTGAAGAAGGAAGACGACGAAAAAATTAAAACTTTTCCAATGTTCGAAAATTCAGAGTTAACCGCAAAAATAAGACCTATGCTACCTTTATAGGTGTATATTACCCTATTCTTGCAAGAAATTTAAAGAAAAAATTTGCAGCCGTTTTTGAGAAAATTTTGAAAATGTCCTTGGAGCTTCATGTAAAGTACCCCCAAATTTTAAAGAATGTTTTTCAAAATCTCATAGCTTCAACTACAGCCAGATGGACAGTGGTTTCTTCAATTTGGAAAAATATCTACGTATGGTTTCGACGTTAGCAGTTTTCACAGACGGACGGACATACAGACAGACGCTTTGCTTTCAATTGTTTTTTCGGCATGGAGAACCCTTGATACAGGAATTCTGGCTACTCTGGGGACTATGGGATTTTTTCTTAATTTAGCAACTGTATTTATCCACTTTCTTGTTTTCACGGCTCGGCAATGAATTTTTTTCTGTCGAAAATTCGCCGTTTTTTCGCGCAGCATTACATAACTTTATATGTTACGAGAAAGTAAAAATCGCGAGACGTTGAGTAAGCAGCTTGGCAATTCTATAAGAGAGTTGTGCATGCATTTCTCGGGTCAAAAAAAGAAGACAATTATAAACCGTTGGTCACAGAATGGTTAGAAAGCTACAAAAATGTGAGTTGTAGAAAGTCAGTGATAATTAGTTTTCTTGACTCCAATTTTAATTTTTCCCCCAGAATTTGGGTGACAAAAGTGATGAACAAGGTGAATATATATTATGACCTAACGGTCATGTAACCATTTATTTATAAAAACGAGACGCCAATTTGAATCGGGCGCGCAGGAAAGAGAATCGAGAGTCAGACGAACGGTTCTGGTGAACGAGTCGCGCAGAGCAACAGGAGACGCGAGTCATAGAGGCAGTGAGTAGCGAGAGCTGAGATGGCGCGCACGGGCGAGGTAACGTGTATCAGTTACTACAGTGTTATCGGTGAACATCGATGAATATATGTGCGGAGAATTAGTGATAAGAGATTGAATAATAACTAAATGCAGTGGACAGGAATATTGAATCGAAGAAGTCGTGATCTGAACGTCTATGAGTGATAAATAATACAATGAAGATGAAAGCATGTGGCGGGCGAATGCGCGTGGACCATCAGCCATGGATATACCACTAGATGAACAATTTTGAGAAAACGCATCGTCGTAATAATACTGAATTCTTACAACAACATCGAAGACGTGTAACTGGACAGCGAAATACTGGAGTCGGAGCGGCAACCACGCAGACAAGCCGGCGGCAGTGTGAGGGGTCCCACCACGCCGTGGCGTGAAGGCCGCGAATAAAGGCAGCTGTGTTTCTGCGCCAAGAGCTTGGGAGATACAAGATGAGTAACCGAACATATAATAGTCATGTAATTCAAGTGAATCCAACATAGCCACGCAGGTCAGAGAGTATATTGAGGGATAGGGCGCATCAATGTACCATCACGTAGTTAGGAGAATGAAGTATAGGTTATACACGTACAATGTAAGTAATGGTTGCAATAATAACTACAGAAGTAATTATCGAAAGATTCATGATTTATCACCAGATATTTGATTATGGGAGCTCCCGAATAATTTAGTGTAATCCAGGAATTAAGAACAGACGTTGATTTATATCGATGTAGTATTACTTAAGATTGAAGATTCATGTATTTACTGGTATCAGATTTTCTTTATGCTTATTTCTCTTTGACGAATAAATGTGTGATTACAAAGTGGCAAATTGGTGATTAACGAACTGTATAAAAGAAAAGAAGGTAGCAAAAATCAACAGCCAACATCTTCCTTATAAAGGCGCTCCCCCCTAAAAGAATCCCTTGTCCCTTTATCATTTTAGAAACAGCAAATATTGCTATTAAAATTCAATATGTGGTCACTGCCTCAATCGATGTGGATTCCTAATTGGGAAAGTGAGGTAAGTACAGTCTATATATATATATATATATATATATATATATATATATATATATATATATATATATATATAGTGACGTCACGGGGTTAGACCCCATAACGCCACCATCAGTCATGTGAAGAAGCCCACTAACAGAGAGGACTAGGGTACGCGGCGGAGCGATGGCCGGTAAACGCGCCATCTGCCCGCAGCTTTTCAAACTGCGACGCCCGAACTAGTGAGTAATGTTTTTCCGTGAGGTCACGAAAGGAGGAGAATATGCACCCCTCCAACATTTCCCCAGACGCGAGTAACATAAGTATCGCGGCGCGCCTCGGAGGAACTCTCTTTTACGACAACTGCGGCGGCGATCGGAAGAACTCTCTTTTACGACAACGGTGACGGCGACCAGAAGAAACTCTCTTGTACGGTAACAGCGACGGCGACCAGTACAAATACAGGGTGCTTCAAAAAAATGTATACACACTTTAAACTATCGTAGTTTTCCCGCTCTACAAGGCTAATGTTATATTTCTTCGCCAGGTGCCAGCATAATCGTCCCTCTGTGTTATATTGTCAGTTGGAATTTGTAATATCAACATAGCGGACGTACGTTTGAGTTTTGAAGAACGTAAGCAGGTTATTAAGTGGTACTGGAAGTTTGAGAATGTAAATGAAGTTCAAAGACAGTGGAGAAGGGAGTATGATACAGAACCACCTTCAAGATTAACAATTACACGCATACGAGACAAATTCGAAGTTCATGGAACAGTGTGTGATGTGCATAAAGGTCATTCAGGTCGACCTCGAACAGCTACAAGTGATGAGTCATCAACGGCAGTCTTGGAACTGTTTCAACGCTCTCCTAATAAATCTTCAAGGCAAGGGGCACGTGAAAGTGATGTAAGTGCTAGCAGCGTGCTACGCATTCTGAAGAGACGCAAGTATCGTGTTTACATTCCAAGGCTGGTGCAACAGCTAAGTGACGACGATCCAGATCGAAGGTTGCAATTTTGTGAATGGATTCAGGAGATGGTGATACGTGAACCGGGATTTATGGGTAGCATCATTTGGTCGGATGAAGCCCAATTCAAACTTAATGGAACTGTCAATAGGCACAATTGTGTTTACTGGGGTGAAGAAAATCCTCACATTACAATTGAAAAAGCTGTAAATTTGCCTGGTGTAAATGTGTGGTGCGGTTTGTCTTCAAGGGGACTCATTGGACCTTTTCGATTTGAAGGCACTGTAACTGGTATTAATTACCTAACAATGCTTGCTGATTCCATATTTCCTGCCATTCGTGCATTATACGGTAATGATAATTTTTATTTTCAACAAGATGGTGCCCCGCCGCACTATCACAGGGACGTACGAGCTTACCTGGATCAAAATTTGCCGGGCCAGTGGATAGGACGCAGGGGGCCAATCGAGTTTCCAGCACGCTCTCCAGACCTTACACCACTGGATTTCTTCTTATGGGGCACAGTAAAAGATGAGGTGTACAAACGTAAACCACGTAACCTAGACATTCTTTGGAATGAGATTCAAGCCGTGTGTAGAGAAATCTCATTGGACGTTTTGATACGATGTACAGAATCAGTGGTGACTCGTACTCAGAATTGTATTGATGCTGAAGGTCACCAATTTGAACACTATTAACATTTGTTATTTATGTTTCATTTACATTGGACTTTCAGCTTTCTAATTTCCTGAAATTTAACTTTGTAGAACAGTAAATAAATTTTCTATGGAAGTTCAAAGTGTGTATACATTTTTTTGAAGCACCCTGTAGATAGTATAAGAGTTTACTTTAACTTGATAGTTAAAAGCTAGCTCGGAAAACGTATCTTAGAAAAGTGAAGTAATTAGGAGATTGAGTGCAAAATCTTTCGTCGCAGTCACAATAATTCGGAGAGCAAGCAAAATAACTGTTTGACATCGAAATAACTTCAAAAGTTGTAAAATTCGCGCAGAAGGACATTGATTAAATCCAGCATCTCACATTGCACGCTGAGACCACACATGCCTAAATGTGTGGTAGTTCGGCCGAGCATTTGAGCATAACTCTTGCAACATTAATAATTTCGAGGCTGGAAGCGCGAACGAACGTGTACGAGGCAGTGGAAGACGGACGACCCAGGAAGAGAGAAGCGTAGGCGAGACGGACTTGGTCCAGAGCGAGGATAGTACGGGTACGGAACGAGAGAAAGGTGTGGAAATTGGAGGCTTGGCGGCGTTCGAGCGGAAGGAACTGCTTTCGTCGCAGCACAGCACGCGAGACGACGCGGCAACGCGGAGCGAGCGGCAGAAAATCCCCAAGGTTACCTACAGGCGAGCGACGCGGAGCTGGTGAGGTAAAGGAACTGGCAACGTTTATGCAGCGTTCAGCTGGGAAAGAGGATAGTGGTAAGTACACGACAATCAGTGTTAAAAGTGGGTGAAACGTCTAAAATAGGAGGGAGAAGTATATCGAACTGTGTGAGTGGCAGTCTCCAGGCCATTTACTGCACGTGTCAGTAGATTCATTTAAAGAGGCTTACCTTGTACAATTTTACATGAATGATTCAGAATTTTTATATGTTGTACAGTTAATATTATCCAGAAAGATCAATTTGTTGTATTGTGTTTTCAAGTAATTGTTTTTGTGACATGTAAAGGGGTATGAATTAAGTAACGTGAATGCCACGTATATTTTTTGTGTTCAATATCATAGTGAGTGCGAAGCCCAAGGCTAGCACCTGTGAAAGGGTTTCTTTGAAACAAGTATCAAATTCATTTGAAACAAAAAGGCCGTGCACGGAAAACTAGGGGCCAAAAGAGTAAATAATTTAGTAGTGGAAAACTTAGCAAGGAGTGATCTAATCGTAAATGATAGTTGATGAAAGTGTTCAGGCAGTCGAGGTGACGCCTATATGTTTTTGGTTTTTTTGTCGTTTCATTTTTCCGTGACCAGCTACTTAAAGTGCAATAACCTGTTGTGAAATTGCGTCACTGTAAATTTTCTCATTGAATATGTTCATATTATTCATATTTTATTTGATTCAATTGTGTTACGGGTTCAGACCTTTCTCATACCCGAAAGATCCTGCTTCCTGAGAATTGTAAGCTCGCTTCACGAGCATTCATGCTATCACGACCCACCACGTGTGGTAGAGTAGGTAAAGTAGGTAGGTGAGTGTGTTACATATATATATATATATATATATATATATATATATATATATATATATACATACTAGCTGAAGTACCCGGCGTTGCTCAGGTATCTATTGCAGTAAATTATTTTACATGAAGAGGAATTCAATCTTTTCATGCCCTGCGGCGGGACCTACCTCTATATCTTCCATTGAATCCCTCCTCCGCCCTACTCCCTGCCATGCCACCATAGTTGTCCTCTCTTGACCCCCATTTGGAAATTTCCAGAATACCTCGCTCACTTTTCCACAAATAATTACCTATTTCTTATTTGAAGTTCCAGCTTCTAAATATTCACTTTATAACTAAAAGCAATGAACAAATCTCAACTACAAAATAAAATACTTGTAAACACACACACACATATATATATATATATATATATATATATATATATATATATATATATATATATTGCACCGAACCCGGTCTCCCAGACCTACCTTTGCTTACCTGGGCTCGTGTGGCCGGCTAGCTCAGGAAGCATGTAGAGTAAAGAAGAATAGATGGTGGACGGATTTTTAAAAATAAATGATGATGAATTTAAAATAAAATTATTGAGAACACAAATGGACTTTAATAAAAACTCTTAAATTTTCAGCATACAAAAAATTAAGGTCTTAGCAATTACTTCTTCTATTTTTATGCTATAAAACTAATGTATTACAGGGAACTTAATAATGTAAGGAAGTCGCCAATGCGCGGCGAGCACTTCCTTGATAAGAGTTTCTTTAAACAAGCGTCGCGCCTGAAAGGCGCACTGAAGATCTTGCCGCAGCTCGACAATCAAAACACAGTCACCGTTCGCAGGCAGGTCCGCTGGGGTGGGCAACCTCTACAGGTCGCCGAACATCACACCAGGCGGAGTGTCCCGTGGAATTCGGGGGAGGCCCTTTGAGTCCCGCGTCGGCAGCGGTGGTTGCGGTGGCGCAGCGTGGCCACGGCGACGGCGGCGGCGGCGGCGGCGGCGGCGTGATGAAGACGACGAAAGCGACGACCCAGAAGCGACGACAGCTCAAGATTCAGGTGTCCAGTAACGCGATTATACTCGTCGCGTGAATTGTGACGGGCGAAGCGGGCGTGATCGGCAGAGATCAAAAGAGAATATATTCGACAAATGAGCAATAGGAGGAACTACTCGTCCTCAATTTAAAACAAAGGGACACTGCCCTTCTCCGGCTTTACTGCTCTGTGAGCTGAGCGCACCTCAGCGCTCACCTCTCCTACCCTTCTGCTCCGCCTACCGGGATCTCTCACACCGTTCTGATCTGGCTGCTCGGCGCATGCCAGCGCTCGCAAGTCTTTTCTCCCCCCCAGTTTCCCAAATGTTCTAGAAGTTTCCAAAATTTTTTACAAAATGTGATTCTATTGGCAAAAGGTTCCTACGTCTTACTTAAATTTGGTCCAATAATATCTTGCGTTTCGTCGGTGTGTCGAGCGGAATTTTCCATGAGGCGCTCTCACTCGCACACTTTTCGTAAATAAACGCAGGTGGTCCCTCCCAGAGTTTCCAAACTGCGCAGCCCCCCTTCCCAGCTAGATCCCCAGGGATAGACCCGCGTCGGCGTTGGCGAAAACAAACACAGTCCCCCCGTTTTTTGCTTGGCGCCGAGATGTCGCGACAGCAGTTGTGCGTAACGAATCAGCCGCCCGACGGCTCAGGAAAGACGCAAAAGCGCCAGTGCGTCATTACGCAACATTTTGTGTGCGATGAGCCGGGGTATAATATTCGGTATCGTTACAATATATGTGTATATATATATATATATATATATATATATATATATATATATATATATATATATATATATATATCATTTTTGTGGAGTTTTATATAATATTCCAACACTATTAATAAATTGTCACGTCAAACTTATCCTATTTTTATATTTTTTCTTCAATTGTATTCATGAAGAAAGTTTTGAAATTGATCTGTCAACTCGTGACCTTGAAGGGACTTACTGTTTCAAGCTGAGTATAACACGCAGAAGTTCATGCACGGGTACGGCAGTTGGTAGATCCGGAGTAATAGTTATAGATGTCATAACGTAATTGATGAATCTTAATCATAAAATAAATGAAAATACTTATATCTATTTTGAAACATAATTACCAGCTTTTATAATTCTGAAGACGACAAAAATATATATTGTGACATACTGATATGTCACATGAAAATAAACTAACATTTATTTGTAGACTATATGGTGGAACATGCATTAGGAAATATCACGAGAGCAAGGGCTTAGCAACGACCGTGAATAAACAATGTAGTTTTTGTTTTTTGTAAATGCATTAAGAGGTGGCTGGATGCCGAAATTAGAAAATTTGGGATTGGGCGAAGAAGTTTAGACGATCGAAAGGTCAGCTACACCAAAATATAACGAACGTATGGATTGGCTGGGTGAGAGAAGGACGGTCAAATGTTATGAAAAAAGAGGAAGGTAGTTTAATACGAAGTCTTCGAGGGTGAATCATGCAGGAAGATTTCCTTCTGACCGGCATCGCGTTTCTGAACTGATCGTAGGTTCGTGAGAGGGAACGAGTATAATACAGATAGTCAGAATCGGGTTATCAGATCGTGAAATTTTAAGGACAGTAAATGATATTGCAGATATTGCATGTGGAAGTAATATTGATGCATAAATTGGGACTTTGTCGGGAGTGGTAATCGAGTAATAGATTTCGGGACTATGTCATAGGACGTAATCGGGACTGATATTTCTGATAGTTTGAGACCAGCTTGGATAGGGGCAGAAGAGGATTTCTTGGGACTTTGGACTACGGCAAGCTCGCAAGATATTTCGACTGAGAAGTGTACGAGGGACATCAACGAAGAATAGATCAGTTAACCGCGGTATAAAACTGTAAATTCAAAGATATCTTGATCAAAGGCATAACATCAAATCATTTGATTAAATTCACTAAATTGTTTGCTAAAAAGGTAACAATAAACTTTGTTAAATTTTGTTCTTTAGAAAAGAAAGTGATCTTTCATTTAGTCAATCCAAACAGTAATGAGCTAGGAATATAATCATTCTATTTCAGATTCCCAGCTGCGCTGTATAGTCTGCGGATCCTATAATCCATTATAAAGGTAATAAGGATTATAATATATCGTGACCCATTGACCCAGCAAGCCGGACGCTAAGATATTTGCCAGATATTAATGTAGAGAAATTTTGTATATCTCAATATGTTTAATGTCGTGTGTGATTGTAATGTGTAGTATAAAACTTATTTGTTCAGGTAAATAAATTCATCATACGACTGATACAATAGAAAACTAATGATCCACCAACATTACATTATGTGTAAATAATAAATTGACAATGCACTGAGCACATAACACAACAATATTAGCATCATTATTTTATCTCAAATGATAGAGATTATGGATACTAAAATATGAATAATAGAAACCAAGGACTCCCAAATATTATTTGCTTAGACAAAAATATTTTTAGACAAATTTATTTTTGCTTACCTCTTTTTAGAAAAAATATTAATGAACTCATTCATTTGGAGCATTCATTGATATACAAAACAACTTTACAGATTGGTCTTAATATGTAAATCATTCCTAAATTACATACCACTGCACAGAAATCTATCACATATTGAAAAAACAATTTTACTGGGTTTACAAAAACAAAAATTACTTTCCATTTTTCCAATTTGTAGAGGAGATATGAATAACAGAAACAGAGGAGTCCCAGATTTTTTATTTGTTTAGACAAAATATTTTTAGACAAATTAATTTTTTCCAATTATTTATTGAAAAATATAATATATATTCATTAGGAGCAAGTGACATGCAAAACAACTGCACAGATTAGTCTCAATAATGTTATGATCATTGCTTAATTACCAACCACTGCACTAAACGTCTTCACATACAGAAGAAAAACATACAACTGTAATTAATATGAAAAACAACTGTACAGATTAATCTTAATATGTAAATGATCATTCCTAAATTACACACCACTGTTCAAATATTGAAGAAAAATATTTACTGGATGGAGTGAAAACATATACACATTTTCCGTTTTATCATTTTGAACCTAAGAACTGTGTAAATAGTCAAATTGAGAGTCCTAATGAACAGCTGCCCTACTACTTAGAGAATTATTCATATTTCTTCCCTTCATGCAGTATTATTTTCAATGGGGCGAGTGAGTATTTCAGTAGGTCAATCTTCCCTCTGAGTACACAGCAGAAAAAAATGGAGAAAGCTCTGCAAGGTTTGCAATGCTGATATAAAATGCTTTAAAAACTGCTTGTTTTTAAAACATTTTTGCAGTCTATGTTTCACAGGAAGTGTTTATGGTTATTACTTAAGTATTTTAAAAGTTTTTAATGCTTTAAGATACCTAAATTGCACGGTGTTTGAGGTTATAATTTAACGGTTTGCCTGCAATGTATCCTAAAATCGCTGACTCATAGCGGTCAGAGTATTCGCATTCTACATCAAGGTGTCACACTTGAAATCCACACTAACAAGTCGCTGTGGATTTCAGTAAGAAACAGGAACTGTAATGAATTTTATGGTTCTCTCATTCTACCCTCAGATTGTCAGTTTCCAGCTAGTTTTAAGCTAGTCCTCATGCTCCTTATTTAGTCCTTTAAAGCGATATTACTTCTTCATCAATATGACATGAGGCACTGACAGGTTTCTGGAAACCTGACATGAGTGAACAAAAGGTGCATAGTATGTATAATTCCGGTCGTGGTGCGGTTTCTTCATGCTGTACTATCGTTATCTTTAACATTCAAGGGGCCAAGATCCATTGACACCATCTCCGTTATCTGATGAAATTATCGACTCAGGATCTTTTTGATAAGTGAATGTGTCAATTTCATTTTAATTGAGATCAATACTATATTGTTTTTATGTAGAATGTCAATCACACTTATTTAATAATAACATGAATCAATCATCTGTGAGCTTTTGCCCTGTCCAACGGGCTGCCTGCTTGCCCGGCTGCCAGTGGTAGTGAGAACTCACCTGCGTAGCTTGATTGATTGATTGATTTTTTCGTGTTTCCGGGCGCGTCAACTACTACGGGCATTAGTCCCGTTAGTGTAGTGCATGTTTTTTCTCGGGAGATGGCGGTGATCTTCCCCCGCTGGATGGCGAGATCCGGCGCCGACCTACCGTCGGCTAGTGGGGTTTCCCCCTAACCTGGACTCTCCCACCAGCGGGACACCGCCACAGCCGGGACAAGCTCTAAGCTCCCGACCGGTCTCCCGAAATATGTGGTAGTGTAGTGAATGTTAGTGTAAGTGTGTGTGTAAGGGGAGAGGATAGGACAAGGAAGAGGAAGGACAGATCGCGCGCGGTCCGTGGCCCGTTTGGTAGGGTACTGCTCCGGCATTCGCCTGGTGTTGATAGGAGAAACCACGGAAAACTACCGATCAGAGCAGCCGGCCGCTAGAATTCTCCTCCAGACAGCAGCTGAATTCGATCTAGCTGAAGAGCTAGTGTCGAAAATCCTCCCGCCGTCAGGACTCGAACCTAGGACCTCCCGGTTAGAGACGCTGCAGTAACATCAGTTGATGCACTGAGCTACCGCTACCGGTACCTGCGTAGCCACTTATAGTATCTGGCAGAGGATTCGGGAGACAGGCATGTACTGGGTTTTGGTTTTCTATCATTAAATGATCTGATTATATAAGATATATGGCTTTAATTATACTAGTCCACCCAAAACAAACACGCCCCATACATCATTATCAGTGCTAAATCACAATTGGCGCCTACTGCACTCTTACTATCTACTCCTCTCTCGTAACTCTCTCTCTCTCTCTCTCTCTCTCTCTCTCTCGACCGTCTTTCTATCCACCTTTTAAATATTTGTGGGCGATTTCCCCATTTGGCGATCTCACCCGAAATGCTTCGTGACCGGCGCTGGTAGGTGGTGGTCCCCGGTGGCAGCGAGGCGCAGTCAGCTCCAGTCGACGCCGGGTCTCCCTCGTAACTCGCGGAAGTGGCGGTGTGGTGAGAGCGATGCCTCAGGGAAGGCGCCCTCCGTCTTCCGTTACTTCTCCTGGCGCCCGCACATGTGGGGCGGACACTCTTGCGTGCGTACACGCGTTTACGTTCACGCTTGTAACAGTCTTCGGCGGCTAACGCCTCCGCGCGAGACACTGATCGCGGCACTTCGCAGCCATACGGCGACGCGACACTTAGAGAAGCCGAACCAGAAGCGAGAAAGTTCCGACTATGAAGAAACTCGCTCAGAAATAGCAGAAGCTCGCTCACCGAAGAATTTTCAAATAGAAGACTGAGGAAGCTCCTATCTCTCTATTTATGGCACGCGCCATTCCCCCTCCCGTCATGATGATACGGGGGCTCCCCGCCAATCACGCATCAGGTTGTGCGTCACGTGACTTGTCTCATCTGGCCCATGAACCGTCACCTGGCGCCCCCCTGCAGCTAACCTACCAAACGCTCTGTGACGTAGGCCTTCGTGCCCTTTCACTAGACGAAACGCGCCCTTCCCATGACGTCAGGGGTTTTACCTTGGCGTGGGTCCAACAAGCAGTTGGGCATTTCCGTCTCTTTGTTCGACTTCCCGTCGTCGAAAGGCTTATGGCCGAGAATAGCTCGTGGTGTTCTGTGCAGCTACACATCTGAGGCCGAAAATTGCGACGTGGGAGACGTAAGTAGTAGTGGAGTTTGAGTGGACTTCAATGTATCGTAATGTGAAGTCCAATGAAAACTGCAGTTCACTATTATCTTTTTTCTTTCAAAATATGTATGACTATCACGAAACAGCATATATGGCTCATGACAATTTTCAATTTTTTCAATTTTTTAAATATTGATAACAAAAAGGCAAACAAAACTCCTGGCTCTTCTCTTACTATAAAAGAAAAGCTCAACAAAACGTGTCCATTGCGAAGCTACATTCCTGACATGAAGTAAAGCAAGAGGCCATCTCAGCATTTGCGAATGGATCAAGGAAACGGAAGGAAAAACCTGATCGAGGGGGGGATACAATGAGTTATGTTGTTTTTTTCAGCAAGGATCTCGTTCCTACACTGTACCTTCGCCTCTACTCAAACTCCTTTCCACCAAGACTCATCACGTGACTGAGGGAATTCACGCACTCTGAACGTCTCACTTTGAATCTTATTCACAGGTTTATTGATCCGGCCAGGAACCAATGGCAGGGGAACATGGTGTCAATCGGAAAATGTTTTGTAAATGATCGTCGTAAAATGGATTCAAATAATGGTTATATGAACCCACGACGTCGCTTTGTGAACAGTTTTTTTAAAAAAACATTCTATTAAGGAAAATGAATGCGCTACTATTCATAAACCATCTTAACCGGAACACGCTTTAAGTCGTGGTCTTCTAACTGGTCGTCTGACAAGCGTTGTAGTCAGGGTTGGGCATAATACTTTAAATTTAGTATTTAAATATTTCACCAAAATACTTTGTAAATAAGTATTTAAATAATACTCAAAATACATTTGATTTTGATTTGCTAAATACGTACGTATTTAGCATGCGTATATGTATACGTATGTATGTATTCATACGTATACATACATACGTATATATACATTAATTACACAAAATACAGTAAATATAATAATTTTGTAACATGTATTTTTATTGCATCACTATATTGTATATTGTAATTATCAATTACAATAAGTTAGTAATTGTCAGTCAAATAAATTTCTGAACAATAACTAACATTAATATCGTCACCTTCCTTACTCCCCCTTTGATGCGAGATTTTTGGACGAATGACTCGAACAGAAGGGTATATTTGCTCGATGAGTGGCATTCGTTTTAAGAATGGATGTCACCAGTTTTATCACAGTTGAAATGTTCCCACTGTAATGCAGGGTATGGACTCGTCTTTCGATACCAAAGAAAAGACTGATCAGGTATTTTTGAAAATGTAAAAGGAGATTATATTATTTCTTAGAATTACAAAAATTTGAAAAGATGGCAGCAATCGTTAAATTGGATTACATCACACACAAGCACTTGAGACATATACACTTACAATGATTATATTTGAAGTAAAATGACAATGAAAAAATTAACGTACACATATACCCCTATGTACAAACATTCACAACATAAAAAAATTGAGGTGCTACAGAATGGCCCAGACAATAAATATCGTACTACCTATCATATTACCTATGAAACAATATAAATATATTGTTTTATATTACTATCACTTGGCTGTGACATGATTCACTTGACCGAAAATTACAAAAGTGTGAAATCTTAGTCTGTGGTGTGATTTCTTCACATTTTCCCTTAAAATATTCCATTTTTTCCTCTCTAAGAGTTTAAATCACTAGGGCGTCCGTTCTTTTAACTTAAAAAATTTCTGTCTAGAATAGCTATAATAACCTGATAGATTTTAAGGCAGTTTTGTGCAACCGTACGGCCCTTTCACATTTCTCATTCCACTATAAAGGTTTAGATTTACGGCAAGTTTTTACTCCTTTTTGTGGTTAGTTGTACTAGAGTTTTCCCCTATTTTTCCCGGAAGAGAGTTTAGAATTGAATTACTTAAAAAAATAATTAGCTTATCATATCTGCTGATTGGATCAAGGTTATTAAATTCTAGATTATTAAATTCTTTTTTTATTAATTATTTCTATCAGCTCGTAAAATTTATCCCAATTTATTTTATTAGCGTTGTACTCAAAATCTGGTTTCTGTTGATAGGATGATCGAACATTAATCCTTATACTTATTGGAAAGTGATCACTCCCCCTCTTGTCCTCTAGCACTTACTCTATCACTCAACAGAGCTAAGTCAGGGGGATAGTATGGTTAAGTCAATGTTTGTTACGGTTACCGAGTTGGATTATTCATGATGACAAAGTTATCAAAGTCTAAATTGTCTGCTATTATACTTCCGTTTTCGCAATCATTCATGCTCTCCCATATTTGATGGTGGGCGTTAATGTTCCCTCCTACAATGCATTGTTGGACGTTTTGTTGATTAATTGCGTCTAAAAAACTATTCCATTCCATTGCGTCTAAATTATTATTTAGAGGCCTCCTATAACATACGGTAATTAAAATTTTCCCGTAATTTGAATCTATCATTATTGAACCGGTCTCTAAAGAATTCCTGCGAAAATTTAAATTAATTTTGTTATAGATTATTCCTTTCTTAACTAAAATTGCTAACCCTCCTTTATCTTCAAAAATTCTGTCATATCTAGGTCAAAATCTTTCAGTATAAAATTGTTATTGTCTTTTAGCCAAGTTTCTACTAGTAATATGATATCAAAATTTCTAGCATAAAATGTAAAATCTCTTTTATTTATCTACGGCAATTCCATTGCAATATTTTAATTTGTGAAACCATTAATATTGTATATAGGGATACAGATTCTTGGCTGATTATTGAATACTAGCAAGAAGTTATAGTATTTTCTTATTCTTATTTTTACCTTTCTTACCTTTTTCGGTTTTGCTTGATAGTTTATCAGCCATAGGCATTTTTATATTCCGCTCTTTCTGGCTCCGCGTGGCGACATCCGGTGCACTTAATGTCTTTTCTACTGCTGGTTTTTCACTTCTGGAACATACATTGCTGTTACTGCTGATACTCTGATCAATCACTGATACTCTTCTGATCGTCCTTTAGCGACACTGAGGTCATCATTGTTGAACCAGTTTCGTCTTGATAACTCGGAGCGACGTCTTGGAAGTTAGCAGGACCATTTCACCCAATCACAAAACTTTATAGCTCATAATTTGCCGCTTTTTTGCCGTTCTTAAGATATTAAAACAAAAAATTTGCCGCGGGCCATTTTCTCAAAAAAATCGATGGTCCTGCTAACTTCCATTGGAAGTTAGCAGGACCACACATCTAAATCCGCTAATAATGTAAGCATATACACCAAACAGTACTCCAAATTTACCGCTTTTTATTTATAAACGATTAGTGAAGAAATCATATTGATATCTTCATTTTTTTAGAAGATATTTACAAAAAACGAAAAATAGCACCTACGTTCCTATGGCGAGCACCCTCAAGAAGGAAAAGACACGTTTCGTCCAAGACCAATTGCCGTAACGATTCATACTCTACGCCAAAATTAGCCCATAACAGTTGCAAATTGTAATATGTAATAAAAAAATTTGCCGCGGACCGATTAGTTTAAAGTACCCAGGTTCGAATCCCAGAAAATGAAGTCTTGGAAGCTCCCTGCGCAAGGAAAAGACACGTTTCCTCCTAAACCAATAGCCGTAACAATTCATACTCTATGCCAAAATTTGCCGTAACCCGTTTCAAACTGTAATCTGTAATAAAAAATTTGCCGCGAACCGGTTAGTTTAAAATACCCAGGTTCGAATCCCAGAAAATGAAGTCTTGGAAGCTCCTTGCGCAAGGAGGAGACACTATCTTCCTGAATCAATGGCTGTAAAAATTTATTTATATATATGAACGTATATATGTGAATATATATATATATATATATATATATATATATATATATATATATATATATATATATATATATATATATATATATATATATATATATATATATATATATATATATATATATACTTACACACCATATTGTCACAAATATGGAATTCAGCGAATTGCATTTAAAATAACACCTTAGCATAAAGACCCTGGTTGCCATGGCACCCGAGTGCCACATATAAACTATGCCGATTAGTTCAAAAGCGGACGATAAGTAGCATCCGTTGTTTCACCTACGAAGAAAGATAAACAAACTTAAGAGAATTAAGAGATAAACAAACTTAATTTCGAATATTTATAAACTTTTTTTTTGCGATGTATTCTGTCCTGTATGTATTCTAGGTTCTTTAGAATGGTTCTCCTACGTTCCCTTTTTTTATACCTAACTTGTACGGAAGTACACTTTTTCAGTGAGCAAATTTTAAAATCTCTGGTATTGTTAGAGTGAAATATTGTTCATTGCTACTTGTATTACAAGAGCTCTCTGAACTTTCTGCAGATTCTTCTTGAGACGTTGATAGACGAAGCAATTGGGTTTTTATATCGAACTTACTATTCGCGATGTACGAATGTAAAGTCGTTGGCTTAATTTTCCCCCCATGCTATTTGAAATCCCTTCCCAAACATAATTAGTAGCAGACTCAATTTTTCCTTTTTCATCTACGACTAACTCTTTATATTCAAAAAAAAAAAAAAAATTAACCATCAGTTCATGATCTAAATGTGAAGGTTTCTCCCGTTTCTTATACATTGTTCTTCTAAAATACCATAAACAATCACATCAAATGTTTCCCCACAAGATACACGTCCACTCACAGCCACGCTGGAACAGCTAGTAAAACTGCTACTCAGCCGTTATAGTTGTCGTGACAATTTCAGGAAATTGAACCTTTATTGTTTGAAATATTGCAAGTGAGAATTAGACAAAACACCTGGGAAAGCTGGACTTTGTTTCACTCGAGCGGCCGGAGAAAATCCGTAGGCCCAAGGAACCCCAACCCATCGGGACCCAAAACAGGAAGTATGAGCCAATGCTTTCTAAAACCTAAGGTTTGAAAATGCCTTTCTTTTTATACATCTTTGTTAGTAATGGAAATAAAGTGTATGTACCTTTTCGTCTAAAGACACAATTAATGACTAATTTGCTACTGACATGTAAATAACAATAAAACAAGCACTGCAAGGTGTTATTTGAAGTATCATACTTATAACAAACAACAATATTTGTAGTTTTTCTTCCCATATTTTCCTTGAAACACCACGAGTAAAAAAATTACTAAACTCATGACAATGTACTCACCGTTCACAAGTAATAACAATTACTTTAGTTGATATTTAGACCTCAAAATAATCTGAAGCTACCAGAAACTCTTGCTTTAACCCTTGAACATGGGATGCCGTCCACAGACATACCGGGGCTTTTAACTTCTACCTGCGGGATGCCATCTGAAGACGTCAAGACGCACGTTTTCCGCGTGCGGAATGACGTCCTGAGACGGCGTTTTTTGTGGAGGCAAGCGACCTGAGAGATTGATCAGTGGCGTAACATTGTATTGTAAGCCAGTGCTATATTCCAGGCCGTGTATTAGGCCGCACTAAATTCGCAATATGGCGGCTTGAAAGATTTCCTGTCGGAATAGCCAACTTATGAAACTATAACTCTGATCAAGTCTCTCGCTTTTGTTTTGTTTATTGTCATTCACAATCCTCGCGCGGTCTCGAGTCTTGTCCACTGTTCAATAGTACATGTTTCATTTTTCGGTAGAATTAAAAAGAGATGTTCATCTATAAACGAATATTAACTCTGTGAATAATTATTAAGTTAATTAAGAATTATCAGCTATTGCAAGCTTAAGAAGTGTTAAAAAGTGTCAAGTGCAAATGAAAAATACAACCTCAAAAGTTATCTGCGGTCATAGTTCTATGTTATTAATGCTTTTGAGATGTGTGTCAACAGTTCCTTCACGTTTTGAACTGGTAGTAATGAGTTTTATTGAACGCAAATAAATACCACAATTATTGAAGTTAATTAACGTGATATACATGGTAGTTTTCGAGTGATCTAATGAATTGTTCCTTACAGTCCAGTTATGTCAATATCAATGCAAATGCATCCATTTAATTTATCTGTTCAATTATTCATTAGCTTTTAAAAATAAGTTTAAAAAAATAATGAAAATCATCATTAGTATAAGTAAGTCTTCAATAACTTATCCATTGTTACCAGAGACTCTTTCTCTTTACCCATTTTTTCACCATTTCAATGGGGTGTGATTCATAAGATTGGGATAAATGGTAATAAATATGACTTTTTGATTTTTTTAAAGATGTTTATTTAAACAGGAATGTACACAATCAATATGAATGGCACATTAAATATATAGTTGCACAATAATATTGAATCTACTCTCTTATTGTGACTACATTACTATAAGCTTCTCCCTGAACATGCAGTTATTACACAGTAAACCCTCTCATTGCTTGTTAAATAATTCAAATCAAAAGTATATTATACTTCAGTTTCCATTACAAATTCATGCCAAATAATTCCCAATAGGCAGCCAAGCAGTACAAGATTAATATATTGTTTATTTATTGCCAGTTAAATACACATTCTTGCTGTGAAAAAATTCAAGGTAAGACAACGTTTATTTTCAGCATTAAAATTAGAGTATTGTGCCAAGGAAATTCAAAATGCATGTGGAATTTAGAGAGAGATGCGGTGCTACTTGCCCAAAACCAGTATTACAAGTAATGTCACAAATGCTACTAATCAAATAAGGTTACAAACAAGCTGAAAAAAACTGAAACAATGTTGACAAGACTATTTACATATACATTTAGATATACAAGACAAGTACATGTGTGAAAACTAAGAATTATAATAATTAGAGAGATGATTTTTATGTCCTAAAAATCTTGAAATATGCATCTATGACATAAAAATTCTGAAATATGCAATTAAAATGAACAATATTTCATTTCATGTGATACTTGGAATGAAAATATGTATTTTTGTGCAAACATAATATAACCTAGCTCACTTCTCAGGAGAAATAATTGAAGTAATTATGCACCTTCATTAAGGACATTGTTTGTCTTGTTTCATTTTTTCTGCGTGGTATAAAAAAATATATCAAGAAATATCCTACATTTGTACAAGTATTTTATTGTCTATAGAAAAGAAAAAACACACAGTGTGACAAGCTTTTTCTAATCAATGACTGCTCCCAAATAAATAGATTCTATGACAACAAGGAATGGTTTAGAGATATGTCTCTCTTTATACAAAATAAATATAGGAGCATAAAAATATGCTCTTATTATTATATGAATATGCACCAACAGGAAATATTTGCCAAATTGCACTAACATATTGATCTACCTAGCATCCAATTCTAACCACATGTCAAGGAATTTCATTTAGCTATGCCCTGAAGCAATAGACAAAAATATGCAAAATCATAGATATGCACTCCCTATATAATAATAATAATAATAATAATAATAATAATAATAATAATAATAATAATAATAATAATAATTACTGCCTTTGGTGTGTTGGAGTTTGTATTTCTATAGTAATTCCTCAGGAAGCACTCTCTTTTAAAAATTATAATTTCATTCTCCCTCACATGGGCATACCTGTCTCCCTTTCCCTACGTAAAACCCATATTCTTCACTATTCGCTTTAGGGAGGTTTGAGGGCCTTCAAAATTTAACGTTTCATCTCCCACAATCTCTGTATACAGGTTTCTTATAGAAATACAACCTACATAAAATATAATCCTTGGCACTTGTTAAATAATACATAAAACAACAAAAAATGATCATTGTTTATATTAATAAAACTGTATACTAACAAACGAATTAAAAAGTCTAATTGATTACCTGAATTCAAACTACAATAAATTTTATTGGCAATTGCATCCTTAGTGAAATTGTCAATATCTGTGATTGGACGGGATCTTTTACGGGTCTTTTTGGGTGTGGTCAGAGCTTCTTGTTTTTTATATTTGTTCATAATACTATCAACTGACTTTACACCCACCTGTAAACACACAACATCTTGAAAAAAAGAAAATTAGATTTATTACGATTAATACATGAGTAATGGTAAAGATAATTAACAACTATACTCATCCCAATTTTAATTAAGAAAATTACACTTGTAATTTTTAAAAGATAAGATGTAGAAAAGAAAAGAGAAAAATCAATCTTACCTGTAATAATTTTGCCACTCGCGTTATTAAACAAGAGTGGGTAACATGGACCTTTTCTTCCACTGCTTCCTTCCACAGTCCACAAAATACATTGATAATTCCCTTTTGAAGAGAACTTTGAATACGTGTTATCTTCAAAGGTTCAAAATTAAGTATAGACCCAGATGTTGTTGGGCTATCCATTATTTTCCAGTTATAATTAAAATGAATTCAGAAAAAATAATACCTAATAATAAACATAATTAATCTAAAACAAGAAATACTAAAGGGACACTTAACAACAAATAATGAACTACAATAACTATTTCAATTAACTTTATTATTATTATTATTATTATTATTATTATTATTATTATTATTATTATTACTAAAGAAAACAATTGGAAAATAATAAATAAAACTCAAAAAGGTCTAGTACTACTAAATAAATAAATTGAATGATAAAACGCAAAATGCAAATCTTTAGCAACACTCGTAAACTAACACAACTTCACTTGTATGGCTTTGAATGTTGGCGAAATCTACGG
Source organism: Teleogryllus occipitalis (assembly GCA_011170035.1). NCBI lineage: Eukaryota > Metazoa > Arthropoda > Insecta > Orthoptera > Gryllidae > Teleogryllus > Teleogryllus occipitalis. The sequence continues at coordinate 161,559 of BLKR01009049.1, read as the reverse complement.
AAGTAGTCATTGTTTCATTGCAAACTTAAATTTTACAAAATGTCCCTACCGCTTGATAGTAATATATACAGGGTATTTGTGTGACGGTTGGCAACAACTTTTGCCAACATAAAACGAAACGAAACTACCCTAAATCAAGTATAAATGTATGTTCTCATCCGACAGTGACATTTTTCAGAAGTTGTCCCGTTCGGCTTTTTAGCTGCCAGCAATCTATTTTGTCGATCTCCAGGAAAGTGCAATTCTTCACTACAGATATGAGAAGAGGTTTTTAATGTGAAGAGCATGGAGTACTCACCTCAGGTGCAAGTACGTACGAGGCAGTAAACTATGTTTCGACTTATTCATTACGCAAAAACTAGTGTGATCACGCTCACGGAGGCTGGAAGTTCAAGGCCAGATGCGAGGAAGGCTATGGGATCTTCTGTAAATTTAATTCTTCAGATTTCTCCTGCGGTTTTTGTTTTTTCAAGTAAGAACGTCCTTAAGTGAAATTTAGTTAGACCTATCCCCAGATATCTTAATGTAATAAAATGTTCAACGAGATATGACATTGTTTAACAAATTGAAATTAAAAGAATTCAGAATCAATATTTCTTAAAAAACTAGAGTATTAAATAATTTCTGCTGGTGAAAAACAAAGCATTTAATTCACAATTGTGTGATTGATTTGTGAACAGTCAAGGTGGGAGGTTAGAGAATCAATATCTCCTTAAACTAAAATGTGATACTCCAATGTAAAATTGTGAAAGTGTAAAAGAGTGTAATATTTTTTTGTTTTTGTAAATAAACTCTCTGCATAAACTTGTAATTTCTTAGTAGATATAGAAGGTAAATTAATGTGATAATGATAGGCGACCTAACTGTGTAAATTAGATCATCATAGTTTTTGTTTCTTTCTTTTAATATTATCATGAGCAAAAATCCGTAGATTAAATTAGAAATTATTTATTTTCGGGTAAATGAATGAACAATACATGAATCTGTTTCCCGTGATTCATGATGGTGGGAGAAAATGATCGAGGAGTTTTATAATTAATGTGTCGGGTTGGGAGGAGATATTGAAATGACGTTGTCTGACAATATTTAGCATGCGGTGCCTATTCATCTATTTATAAGCGTGTAAGCACGAGACGTGCTCAGAAACTAATAATATCTCATAATGTTAAAGTGTGTGACGGGGTTATGGCGTTAAGAAGCTATTTAAAAAAATTAGATTTCGCAAAAAGTGTGGATTATTCTGCATTGTATAATTTAGAAACATTACTTCTGTGTTGTTGTATTTGCTTTTATTGTGTTTTTGGGGCACATGAAGACAAGTCATTTTAGAGTGTAGAAACATTAAAGCTGTATTGTTTTTTTTTGGGGGGGGAGGACATGCAGATGCCTATGTGTACTATAGTTCTTTATTAAATGTCATTGTTTGTTCCTCGAAACATTGCACTTGCTTTTCTTTCCGTCGGAAGTGTGTGATACAACGCAGGCAAGAACCTCGCCCTTTAGTCCTCGATTTCCACTGGGCACTGGGATGGCTCATGGGCAACGTACTAGCTGCCCGGGCTGTGGTTCCGGGTTCGATTTCCGGTCGAGGCAAAAATAGAGTTGTATCTTTCCTTTAAAATCATCCCAGTTTCTGTAGCTGTGTGACGAATAAAAGCTCAACCAGGCGGATCTTGCTAATTACAGTTAAGAGAATACGTCATGTTCGCCTCTTGTCACTCTCACCCCCAAGCATGGGAGTTTAACTAGGCCCAGACATGGAGACGGAGTGGGACCATCGACCCAATAACGCCATATATATACACGTACTACTTCCTCAAATATGTTGATATGAACGAGATTGGATGAATGGTCAAGGAAGAGTAGTAATTGATATAATGAGTAGCAAATCTGTATAGAATATTACTAAATTAACAGTAATTCGTGATTCGGGTTCAGATTGCAAATATCCTTTTGAATATGCAATTTGTGCATACTGAAGTGACGAGTGACAAAATAATGAGAAGGAGAAACTGTTTTTGCTGACCTACAGCTAAAGTGGAAATGACTGTTGAATATCAAATATTATAATGCGAACTATTTAACCGTAACTCATTTTATTTTCTTGTACTTCTGGAAATATTAGTGGATCTCACCTATGTAGCAATGGGACAGAAAGAAGTAAACAAACATATTGGACGGATTTAATTTAAAGGCCAAACTTATTGAAGTGTTTACAATAAAATATAAGAACATTGTGGCATATGGTGTGTAATAATGACGGATTATTTATTAATGAGTATATAATTCGAACACTTGCTAATCACGATTAATTAGCTGCAGTGAAATTGTTTTCGTACAAAACGGTTGCCACGAAACCTTGTAGTAGTACGGGTTTGGGCCCATAGATTGCAACACTATAAATTTCAACCGGTAACAGCCAATAACAGGATAAACGAAATAACTGTTATTTCGCATAACAGTTACGAAATGTTAACTGTTAAGAATAACAGCTGTTACGAGCACACCCCTAGTCCGTGGCCGCACGCTCGGATTGCGTCACCCGTGTCTCAGCAGCTGGCTTACACTGTTCCCACAGCGCGCGGCAGCCTCCTCTCGGTCCAAATGCAGCGCCTCCGCTCGCGTGATGCACGCACACGTTCCTCTTCTCGGCCACGTTGAACACCGACTCGCACGTATAGTCCACCTTGCACTTCAGCAATGACGATTCTACATATTTTACACCGTTCTGTAAACCCACCTACATTAACTTGATTGATTCGCAGCCTCTAGTATAATTTCGTTCCTTCTCATTCTTTTCTCATTCTAGATCGTGATTTCAATTATTGTTTACGCACGCGAGTTGCATTTCGCGTGGCCGGCGGGCCGCGCTCCTCCGTCATTGTCCCTCAATGCCGCCACCGCTGCCGTGCCTGTCTTCGCCCGCTATTCGGCTGCGGCCGCCTAGCGAAGGTGCGCGGGGTTCTTCAGGACACTTGCTCTCGGTTGCCGCCAAAGATATTTGTTGACAGACGTCCGTCCGTCCGCCTGCCCGTCCGTCTGTGAACATTACTAGCGCGTAAACCATGCGTAAAATCTTTCCCAAATTGAAGAAACCCCTATCCATCTGACTCTAGCTGAACATTTAAAATTTTGAAAAACATTCTTCAAAATTTGGGGGTACTTTACATGAAGCCCCCCGGACATTTTCAAAATTTTCACAGAAACGGCTCAAAATTTTTTCTTTAAATTTCTTGTAAGAATAGAGTAAAATACACTAATAAAGGTTGCATAGGCCCGATTTTCATGGTTAACTCTGAATTATCGAAAATTCCAAAAGTTTGAATTTTTATCGGCGTCTTCCTACAACTATAATTGAAGACAGAGATTTTTCCTTCGAATGAAATTTATCGTCCATAAATAGTTCTTTCATTAAGGTCCTGTACATTTTTTGAAAATGAAAGTAGTTTTCGTGTAATAGTGCATACAATATTTCCAATTTTAAAAAATAACAAAAACAAGATTTTCTCAAAAACCCTTCCATATTTTTCTTTAAATTTTTGGTATGGATATTGCTAAATGCGCAATATAAGATGACAAACACCACAGTGTTCTGTTCTTTTGTGTCTTCAAAAATTACAAAAATGTAACTTTTTTGACTTGTCTCTCACGTTGGTAATATTTACAGTAGAGGCGCTTTCTTCACATTATTATATTTACGAGTACAAATGCTTTAAATAATGTCATATACATTTTCTCAAAAACTCAACAGCCTTCTGTTAAAATGAGCTCAAATTTTCGCATTTTCAGAAACGCTCAAACGACATTTTCTCAAAAATGGCTGCACGTTATTTCTTCAAACTTTTTTAACGGATAGTACTAATTGCACTGTTTAATGTAATGTAATTTATTTTGGTGTATTCTTTTTTTTAAAAAATTACACAAATCTCTCACGCCTTCAATACGTACATTTTCAGCAATTTGTAAACTCTATTCCATTTGTTAGTGGAAGTGCTTTAAATTACTTCAAATTTTTCGAAAACTCAATTGATTCCTGTGAAATAAGCTTCAAATTTCGCATTTACAGTTACTCTTAAACGCAATTTTCTTAAAAACGGCTGTCCATTATTCAATGAAAATTTAGGACACGATTTTACTTATCTTTAATATTCTTAAAGTAATATTCCGTTCTACTATTAGGAAAATGAGAAGTTGAGAAAAATTTTAAAAAAAATTGGGCGACGGTAGATGACGGCAGCTGACAAGAAGACGGGGCGAGACCGCAAAGCCAGTCCACGCCAAGGAAATTATAGTAAGCTTTACTACGGGAAAGTCTGTGCAATATTTTTAACACCACTAGTTCTCGTATGTATCAAGAGCACCAAAAATAGTGCCTGCCCCATTTTCGGCGAACTATCCCTATTTTAGAAAAAGAATGAAAAGTTCACACTTAAAAATTTGAAGATAGCGTTTTGTATCTCACGTCCAAAGTCAGATGTAAACTAGTGCTAGAACTGCACGTACTTCTCGCCCAAACGCAAAATTACGCGAAAAATACTCAAATTTTCGAAAAATTGTACATGATCTTATTTCAAAATCTATCTTTAAGGAACACGTTTCATTAAGGGGAAAAATTCAATCTTCATAATTGGGGTTGTAGGATAACGCCGAAAAAATTTTGAATATTTTCAATTTTCGAAAAATCAGAGTTTTTAACAAAGAGATCTGCATCATTCTCTTGAACGTCCTTCACACTATCCAACAATAACATTTAACCAAAAACGATTGAGCCATTTTTTTTTAATTTTTGAAAAGTCCCATGGACTATCCCTATTGTATCAGATGTCGCGGACCCTTGAATTTGAAACCCCTTTCGTTGGAGGGGGGGGACTTTACATGAGTAAAGTACCCCCCTCCAACGAAAGGGGTTTCAAATTCAAGGGTCCGCGACATCTGCCAGATCAATTGGGAATATCAATTTTGGAGAAATTCGACTGGACGCTGGTGTTGTTCATAGGCGGACGGACATACAGACGGACGGACAGACAGACAGGCGTTTTGCCGTCATTCTATTTTTTGGCGTCATGGCGCCAGAAAACATGGATTTGAATGGAACACAAATTTTCCCTTCTTCTAAATTTAGCAACCGGATTTATCCACTTTTTCGTTACCAAGGGCCCGGCAGTAAGAGTTTTTCTACCGAAAAATCCCCCTTTTTTACGCGCAACATTACATAAGCATTACATACATTACATTAACTCTTTAAAAAGGTGATAAACAATTTTTTTTAAAGAAACAAGTATATATCGGTAATTTTTCTGGAAATGCAATTTCTAAAAATAATATTTTCTCAAAACCGCTCAAATATTTTATTAAAATATCTTGTCAGTACGGTAAAAGATATCCTGATATTCCCATTTTCGACGAATTTTCCGCATTTTCGAAAATTGCAAAAATTGCATGTTGGAAATATTGGGTTGAGACAATTACATTTTTAAGATTCGGCCCGATCTTATTATACACGACTTCGCTGCTAAAAGATAACTATTGAAATGTATCAAGCAATGTAAACGGTTTAAGCGTAAAGGCAGGAAGATAGCAGTGTGAATATCTGATAAAAAACGACTGAATTCGTGAGTGTTAGATGGCCGCATTTAGGATATAAACAAAACGTAATCTAAAATCCCCAGTTGGTTCCTTTCCCATGCTATTGAATTCATTTTAGTACCACGTCGTTTCATACCTTATGATGAAAGTTTATAGTTTACTCTAGACTTGACATTGAAAAAACAATACCTACGTAATAATGATGAAGTAGCGGATGGTATATTTCATCCCCAACGAAGATATGAGAAAATATCTGTTAAGGAGAGCCGAAGGGGTGCACCCGCCAAAAACATTGATTTTTATTTTTCGCCTAAAAATTTCATTTTCTTTCTTCCAAATATAATTTACATAGTATAGAAATTGAGATATAGTCATTTTTATAAACGCACGCAGCGGATGTGGGTGTAGTTCGACAGTTTGACTCTCGAGATACGAGGTCTGTTAGAAAAGTTTCCGATCTTTGTCTGGAAAAGAAAAACAAAAAAGTACCGACATTGTTGTAAACATTCTGAGAAAGCCTCTTTCGGAATGGAGTTTAGTTCGTCTGTCGTTGCAGCCATACTGCCCTCTCTTATCTGAAATCGCGTTTCTTTAAACGCTTCTTGAGTTTGGAAAACAACCAGAAGTCGCATGGGGCCATATTAGGAGAGTAAGGAGCCTGTTAAACCATAGAAGTCTGGTTTTTCGCAAAAAAAGTCTTAATCAAGTGTAAGGAATGTGCGGGAGCATTGTCCTGATGAAGGCGTCAATTTCCTGTTGACCGCAACTCTAGGTCTGTTGCGCCGCATAGCACTACGTAAGGGAAGGAGGATATCTGTGAAGTACTCTTTGGTGATTGTTTGACACTGCAGTGCGTACTCGTGATGTACCACACCACGGGAGTCAACGAATGCAGTGGGCATCACTTGGACGTTGCTGCGCACTTGGCGGGCCTTCTTTGTTTTTTTGACGTGGATTGCCTCCACCGTGACGAGTGGGATTTAGTTTCCGGATCGTACCCGTACACCGAGGACTCGTCACCAGTTAATATGGTGTTCATGAAGTCGAGGTCACTGTTTGTGGAGTTCAGGATCACCTGTGAGACTTCAATTCGAAGTTGCTTTTGCTCCTCCGTGCAATGAAAAACCGACGAAAGCATCACACACTATGTCACTCAAATGCTGTTTGCCTGAAACAGACGTAATCGACAGGCGAGAAAAAATTCACGTATGTGAATGAAGGTTCGCGTGCTTGATGTATATCCATCAGTTTTTTGTTACAAAAAAAAGGTCGCATACTATTTTAACAGGTCTCGTATGGTGTTCGATATGTGAATTATCTTAGTGATGGTGACTCTTAAGAGTTGAAGTGTGTAGGGGAATGGAAGCCATATAGAATAGATGTTACTGAATATTTGAATGCTTATGCCACATTCAAAAACGAATGTAGGAGAGACTGAGAAAATTGGAACAAACGATTGGTTCTACAAAACTAAGTGATGGGAAAACTCTTAGGGAAAGAGGTCGATTTACTGGAGAAGCAATGGGCGGATTGCAGAAGTATTATGGTTATGTTACAGCAGGTCGCAGACCCAGGACGGGCGCGCGTGGCGTGGCCCTAGGGTCTGCGCACTGGTGTCCCAGGCAGAGGCCTCTGAAGGCGACAGATAAGGGGGGCGGGGCGGAGGCGGGGCGGAGGCGCCTTATCTGCCGGCGCACTTTAAATAAAAGCCCCGCGCCGCCCGCACGCGCGCTCCACACGCACGCCGCCCGCACGAGGTCAACAGCCGCAGCCGCAGGACCCTCAAGCTGACCAGAGGCCACCGGCTAGCACTCCGTGAGTTACCTCGGCCTTGGCTCCTCGCGAGACTTGTTGTTTCAGAGTTCGAAAACTACTAATGTCACTTGTCCCGAAAGTCTACTGCATCCCGGGATGCGGCGGTGTTCCGCCTTACTGTAAAATGAGATCCTGGCCGACTGACATGTCGGTTTGCGGGTTACCTCCTCCAGGTATCACCTTTATCGTGGCTCCGCCCCAGCCGGGACAAGCTCTAAGCTCCCGACTGGTCTCCCGACATGTGCAGTAGAGTAGTGCACGTAAGAGTAAGTGTGTGTAAGTAATGGGTGAGGATAAGACAAGGAAGAGAAGGGAAACATCGCGCGCGGTCCATGGCCCGTTTGTTTAAGTACTGTTCTGGCGTGGCCCTGTTATTGATCGGAGCAACCACGGAAAACTACGATCAGAGCAGCCGTATGCTAGTATTCTCCTCCATACTGATTGAATTCGACGGGCTATGAAGTTTGTGTCAAAAATCTGATACCGTCGAGACCCGAATCCAGGTCAACGGTACTGCAGAGATAACGGTGTTGCCTCTGAGCATCTCAGCCGAGCTTTTTCGAATTCGTAATCTAGAGAAAATATTGAAGGTACGTGAACATTCGAACTCGATCGAGAGGGAGATCCATAATTAATGGGAGGAGAAGGAGTGGATCAATTTCATTTCAGATATCCTCTGCAAATATTTTTGAAATGCCATTTTTTGTATTAATAGCTGGTACGTTAAAAAATAGCTTTATAATGAGAATGCTCATTTGGATGTGATTAATAGGTATTTTTAAAGAAACTGAGTAAAATTACAAGCAAATGGAGCTGGCATGGAATGGCTTTGGCAGGAGTCAGTATCGAGATTCTGTTGCAAATACACATGAAAATTTGATCTTGAGTATTATTCTGGAAATGTAGCTAAAAGTAGAACAGCAGCAGATTATCTTCCGGCTATCATATGGTGAGTTACCGCTCCATATTTTTGCACCTTCTCGTGTACGTAATATAAATACGACTTAAAAATTCGATCTTGAATGTTTCAATGCACGTGAGAAATAGATTTCCCGTTTTATCAGGCATGCACGGCGATATTCAATAATGAAAATCTGCCAAATAATAGTGCGAAAATTTTATTTGAAGGTACTGATAAAATACACTAATTTCGATTTTTTTTTTCAAGAACGTATGTCTGTCTATGTTCCTACATAAAATATCTACTTGAGAACAATTCTAGAAAGTAAACAGTATTTTCGAAACAATATTATGTTTTTGATCTACAAATATTTGCGGATCTGAGAGTGGAATGTTTTTATTCCAGAGGTTTATTATTCGAAGCGTAAAAGGTTTTCACTATATTTTAGTAATTTGTTGCAATTGTTCTTTTAATTTGCATGTGTATAGAATCAATTGTCTTTAAAAACATGTAAATATAGCTGATTCCACTAAATCTTTCGAATTTTCAGAAAATTCAAATGTTTATATTTTAACATAATGTTTGTGCATTTTCGCCGTTATATCTTTCAGGATCAAACAATGACTTACCCTAGAGACCAATGTTTTCTTTTCTGTATGACGCCGAGTCTTAGTTTAGGGAAACGTTAAAATTGAGTTTTCCACTGATCTAATGCTGTAGGTGGAGATCTTACTCAGTCTTGAATGCATCAGTATGATGATCTGACACTTATTTCTTCACCATTGAATTTGCAGTTCTTTCGCTTAAAATTGTATATTCAAATTGTTGCAATCAATGTGATCCTTGTGAAATTTCTGTAATTTTTTTTTATTTAAAAGGCGCAAACAATCGTTCACATACATTAGTTCTAAGATACCTATAATAATAGTAATAGTAATAATTTATTATTATTATCATTATTATTATTTATTACTGCAACTGAGCGTGAGCTCGGTGGTACTTAAGTAAAAAGTAGTACAACTATAAACATTAAAGAAACAACACATGCAAATATTAAAAATAAACATTTAATTCAAATAAACGAACACGAAATTAAAAAACATAAATAGACAAATATAAACTAGATAAAATGAGCACATCTCTCTCCGTACCCACGAATTCACATTACTTCAATGCATGTCCCTTGCACATCCAGGAAGTTATGCAGTAACAGTACGTTCAGGTAATGCACTTTTACTGTACGTATTGTACTTTCTTTATCCTAAAAAACGTGACTGCACTTCACTCACTGCACTCTCACATTTGCGCTCTTGCGAACTCTCGAATTATCGCAAACTTTAAAATTTCACATGGAATAAAGCTTTAAGTAAGGATGCATGGAATAAAGCTTTAAGAGAGCTATTGAGCTATGAGAGTTATTTTTGGAATGTTGGCAGACTGAGAAATTCTGGGTGGCCATTTTTACCTTTCAGATTACACCGAAATACATTCTACCTTTTCAAGTTATTTACTGAAGGGAGGGTAAACTCATTCATCCTTTCTTCAGTTATTTTGCAATGTACTTCAGTCGTCCTAAGTTTCCCAATCTAATCTACTGTTAAATAACAGCCAAGAAAAATACTGCTGAAGTCGAAAACGAATGAAACGGTTTCAATGCTTCAATGATATACGTAGTCGAGTGAACTTGTTACGCTGGGTTCACATTACGAGAAGTGACTGTTATTATTAATAACACGTTTAAATTTTCGGGCATTTTGAATATCTCTAACAGATAAAATAATTATATTTTACGGGATGTCTCGAACAGAAAAGAGATCGTTTATATTTATCTTTTCAAATTCACATCCAACAATTCCTGTCGAGCAAATCTTAAAATTGCACTTTGATACTATTTAGTTCGCTCTGGTAATATCTACTTTAAATTTTTACTTTCTCGCTACGGAGTAGAGAAAAAGTTATGTAATACTGCGCGAAAACCGACGAATTTTCGGCAGAAAATTACAGGGCTCTGGTAACGAAAAAAAGGATAAATCCAGTTGCTAAATTTGGAAAAAATTCCTCTATCACGTGGTGTAGCCAGAATACATGTTTTGTTTGTCCTTGATACTGAAAAATCGAATGACGGCAAAACGTCCGTCTGTCCATCTGTCCGCCTGTCCGTCTGTCCGTCTGTGTCTGTGAACAACGACAGCGACTAAACCGTTCAGTCAATTTTCTCCAAAATCGATAATCCGCAATCGATCTGGCTACAATTTTAATTTTGGGAGGGGGTACATTATGTGAAGTCCCTGGGACATTTTCCATATTTTCAAAAAATAGCTCCATTGTTTTTGATTAAATTTTGTTGTTGGATAGTGTGAAGGACGTTTAAGAGAATGGTGCAGATCTCATGTTCGTTGAAAACCCTGATTTTTCCAAAATTGCTAAAGTTCAAAATTTTTGTCAGAGTCTTCCTACAACTAAAATTGTCAATACAGAGATTTTTACCTTAATTAAATCTATTCCTTAAAGATAGATTTTGAAATAAGGCTCGTGTACAATTATTAGAAAATTTGAGAACTTTTCGCGTTATTCTGCATGAAAATACGAGCGAGAAAGTACTTACTGTTTTAGCACCACTACTATTCTTAGAGTGAGTAATATTTTTAATATTTTACACTTCAGTTTTACAACCCTTCAGGAATCAATCACAAATTCAATGTTTGAGAACTTTTTTGTTTAGAAAACTATTTCGTCAGATTATCATTTGCATCCCCGATAATGGCAAGAATAGTAGTGGTGCTAAGGTGTAATCTTATTTGATTATAGGTTTTATAAAATAATAATAATAAAAAATAACAATAATATGGGAAGATATAAGAAATATATAAGTAAAATATTTCATCCATATCACTCTTCAACGAAGTGCCGGTACCTAAACTGTTTAAAGCACATCTCACAACTGTCAGTTTCTAATAGTATTTCTAAAAGCAATTTCATAAGCACTGAAATTATATAAATACTAGGGAAACATAACAGATATGGCTATGAATATCTTATTCGACCACTTTTCCCCCGAATTTCTATATTTTTTGTAAACTCAATTCGATCTCAACTGATCGTATTAAACTCACAAAGTACCCTAAGACATTTTCTATTTTGAATATTGTTTATTACAATCTCTTCTTAATTATAATTTTCAGAGATTAAAAAAAGACATAATGTGTTGTAATTATATTTAGCAAATCCTATATAATTTGGGTTAAGGCTAAACGTTGTGAGGAAGTTTTAATCGTATCATGATTGTCACTGGCTAACACCAGAAAGATTAATTTAAGTGTTTGATTACAGCCATAAATAACGAATACACTATAAAATCCTCGTCGATTGTCAACATGAAAAAATTGGTTTAACATATGACAACCGGTCTTTTTTTGATTTGGTTATCTTCATTATATTTTCTTAATATCAGTTCGTAGACGAGTAACTAATTCGTTTGTCTTCAACAGACAATTACTTTGTCTTAGAGTCACTCAATATTTGTCAAGGGCGGGTGGCAAACACACGCAATATCTCCCTTGACCGATAGCCAACTTATCATGCTTTGTTGTTCGGCAGATAACCGAAATATTTTTCATTGCCCAAAAACGTGACCTGACAAATACTAGTTTATAGTGATTTGCCTACAAATGAGAAGCAAAAGTCGAATCTTTGTTGTATAAAATTGCCCACCACATATTCATAGGGATTATGATCTGGAAATGCTATCGTCTTCGACCCACTAGAAGCTCTAGAATGATATAACATTTATTCTGAGACTGTTTCATTCTACATAGATATTACATACACTCATAATCCATTTTATGGTTGATATATTGACAGCATACTGAAAATATTGGAGGTTGCCCAACGAGGTTACCCAATTACAATACATAGGATATTAATGAGACCTTAGATCACATTTGAAAACACTCAAAGATTGATCACGCATTTTTAAAGACATTACGAAAATATTGACGCACAATGACTAAGAAAAGATAGCGTTGTTATAATTTCACGGTATTTCAAATCATTGCGTCTTTGTAAGACGTATATCAGAAGAATACGTCAAATTGAACAAACATGTTTAGAAGTCGAGGAAGTATTAACCAGAAAAAACTATTTAAAAAAGTTTGTAGAAATAAATGTCCAACTGGAGAAAACTAACACGTAAAGTCCGAAAAACAACAATACGTCTCGATCCAGCAGCCATAGAAGTGAAACATTTTCTTCCTTATCGGTGAGGGACAGTTAACTTTTCTTATCACTATAAATTGCGGTATTTTATCAAGTCTTAACTACACAATTACTCAAATTCTTAGTAAATAATCTCCTTAGGTGATTCTTCGTCCTTGCGACCTATTTATCACTTGTCATAGCAATTGATTTTTTCTAAAATATAATTAGTATAGCTTTCAGTCAACCTTATCTTCCAATTGATAATTTCACCGCGAAGTTGCTAAAGATAACAGCTCCTACTAAAAGAACAGAGCTAATATCTACTAAGTTGTGTATTTATTTGGAATGAACAAAACGATTTACTGATGAGATATGTTACAAGAAATATAACATAAAAAAGCCATCTTGGGTAGCGCCGGGGCTTGCGGCAGCGTTATTTCAAGCCATTGGCGTCCAATTCCGGTAAGCAAAGGATGTTGTGTGTTGTGGCACGGTGGAAAAGATTCAACCACCATGTATCACCCATTAACCCCACTTCCTTTCCCCTCCTGTGAGAGGGACCATCTACCAAAAAGGCTATCTGTTACCGAGATGGGCGTAATGAGAATCTGCGTGATAACTACCAAATAACTCGTCGAACACTATCTGTTTCGCAACAACACTATCACATTATCTATTTCGCTACCAACTTCTATCACAATTTACACCAAACTCCTGCACTATTAACTAGCCAGAACCCTTTCTTACGGAACCAGAATACAAAACAAATATCCGTTTTCTAAGAAAATTCTAGGACCTAAACCCTAATAAGAAGACCTATGATTAAAGTTTTTCGTTACCAGGGCCTTGTAATACGAGTTTTTCTGCTGAATGGTCTCACTAATGTAGTATTTTTGAATTCTTTATGTCACTCTAAATGAAAAGCGATTAAATGCTAATGTTTTTAATACTTACCGGAGTTAAATAGTGATTGGAAAGTTCAGGTAAGAGTGACAGTAGGCCTATTTACATTCTGGCAACTATACTTGGGTCGTTTTTTTAAATCATGAACTTTTATACTATGTTGATTTTATATTCTTGTTAACTGCTGAGAACATGTTATATGCCTTAATCAACTGTTTGAACACTGTACCATGTATCATGTTTATATTTTTGCTATTTATTATTTTTAATCTGCCTTAATCATGTATTTTTGAATTTGTCTTGTATTTTTAAATTGTTATCTGCCTGTTAACTATAATTATAAATCTGCTTTAATGTGTTCAAACCATACTAAACGGTTCTGCTAGCAGTAATTTCCATCTGTCTCCCCGTGTCAGGGACTAACGTCGCGTGCGACGGCGAAGTGGTAGGTGTGTAGTATACAGAGCTGACAATGGAGATACAAGATAAGATGATACACATCGTTTTTGAAAAAGAGATGAAATCCACCTAAAATGAATAAAATTAAAAGTAAGGCGCACTACGCTTCAGGGTAGGAGTATTGCTAATGGACCGAGACGTATTGCGCCAGCCGTGACTGGCCAATGTAAAAGAGAGTATACACACAATTCTTTTTAAAAAAACTTGGATTTTTCTAACGTCGCGGCTGAGGGTAGAATCTCCCAGAGGGAATTCGGCATGACTTTTTGCGTCTTTCTTGGTCTTACCACAAGATGTCGCATGATCGTGACCGCACTAAGCAGTGCTGCAGATCAAGCGATTCTAGCGGCAGGACTGAGAATGACTCAAAAAGTCGTGCTGGATTCCGTATTGTAGATACTACCCTCAGCCGCCAAGTTAGAAAAACCCAAGTATAACACGAGATATTTCCATCAAATTTGCACCATTACGGTCGACTACTCACTTTTAAAAAATTGAACATAGTCTTTTTCAAAAGAACTGACTTTTTAAAACAGGTATCATTTAACCAAAAATCTCTATTGTCAATATTGTATTTTAAAAGAACAAAAGTTCTTATTAGCAATTTTCGAAAGTTAGGCGAGTTCAACGAAAATGCAACCAGCATCTGTTTCTTTACCATTTTTCGTAGATTTGAGGAAAAAATGTAATAATAAATGTGAAGTTTTAAGGAAAAAAATATAAAATATAATAAGTTGTCTATGCTTCGCGCAAAATTACACCCGAACTACTCATATTTTGAAAAAATTGAACATGATCTTATTTAAAGATCTGTTTTGATAGTCAGATGTAAATAATACATTTTCATTATTGTAGCTGTAGGAAGGCGCCGCAATATTATAAATATTTCGAAGTCTTATATTAAACTTTTGCAATTTTCGAAAATTCAGGGATTTCAACGAAAATGAGAAACCTGCACCATTCTCTTAAGCATCCTTCACGCTATCCGTCAAAAAAATTAATTAAAAAATTTGAACTCTTTTTTTGAAAATGTTGAAAATGTCCCAGGGGCTGATGTAAAGTACCCCCCCCGAAATTAAAACATCGGTTTCAAATTCAAGGGGCCGCAACATCAGCCAGATCGATTGGGAATATTAATTTGGTGAAAATCCTACTTACGGTTCAGCCGCTAGTTGGTTGATCTTACGGACAGACAGACGGAGTAGTTACGGTTGTTCACAGGCAGTTAGACGGACAGACGTTTTGTCGCCATTGTTTTTTTCTGTATCAAGGATAGATTCTGACTACACAATGTGTTAGAATAAATAATTTACTATATATATATATATATATATATATATATATATATATATATATATATATATATATATATTACTATAAGGATACGATTTATCCACATTTTCGTTACCAAGAACCTGGCAATATTTTTTCTATCGAAAATTCGTCATTTTTTCTCCTAGCATTACAGTACTTTCTCTATGCAGTAGTAATAATGTAAATGTGATCGACTTTAAATGCTCCGTAAAAGTGTAAAGTTTATTCTGAGCCACCTTTCCTGTAATCGAATATCCTCTCTTAAAATTTCTTGTCTCTGGAAGCATGATTTTCTCACAAGCGTCATGTGGTCTTTGCTAATTTATTGGCTGCTCTGTTATGATATACGCGATGTTATTTTCTTATAACCAGCAATAAATCGGTGAAAATCTTTGGAGGCTATACGCGTTATATCGAATTGCAAGCTGCACATTTACAATATTTTTGTCTCAAATCTTGAATTTCAACCTTGCTAACATCTGTTATGCCCTGGATCGTTACACCAAGCCAGCACGACTAAAAATATCTTGTTTTAACTTCATTGTATCAAGCTTATTGCGGGAATAGTTACTTATATTTTTTATAAATTCGATATAAGAATGAATTAAATTTGTAACTATAACGGCCTCTAAACCGTAGTCTAACTATGCCTTCTTTAAGGGGCATTCAATGAATTGCAATGTTGCTTCTTACAACATTTTTGGCGTTTTTGCGTTATTCTTTGGTGCGTCTGGCGATCGTATGGACTTACCGGGAGTATTTCGTTTGCGGAGAATACTATTTTGCATTGGATCCTTAATTTTGAGTGCTTGCAGAGGTAATAAATGGGTAAATATTGGTCCATGATACGAACTGTTCCTGAATTATAATTGTATTGGATGCTGGAGTACATTTTGTCTAATTTCAATTAATGTCTAAAAGCGCGTTTGTGGGTGAGAAAGGATAAATGATTGCCGAAAGAGCACAATTTAGAAATGAAATAAGACGAATAATATCGTAATAAAATGATGTGATTCAGGTAAACAAATAAATAAAAAAATGTATTAAGTAAGTTTAAGAATATAACACTTTCAGAATTGTACTTCTCCTTTTTTACTTTCTCGTGCACGTATTGTA
Organism: Teleogryllus occipitalis; assembly: GCA_011170035.1. Lineage (NCBI taxonomy): Eukaryota > Metazoa > Arthropoda > Insecta > Orthoptera > Gryllidae > Teleogryllus > Teleogryllus occipitalis. The sequence continues at coordinate 145,268 of BLKR01009049.1, read as the reverse complement.
GAGTACGTTATGGAATGCTACGGAAAATTGAAAGCCAAAGGGCACAGACGATTGGAATCAATGCATAATGATTTACAAACATCACTGTGACTTGCATGTTATAACTCGTACCAATGAAAGACGATGTACCATCAGATGTAGGATTAAGAGAGGATTTATAACTTTTATTGCGATGAATGCTCCAGAAAAGGGTAAAGAGGAAAACTCAAAGATGTTTTACAAAAAACAAACAAACTACAAAATATTATCTCTCAAACCAACGAAATGATTATACACTGAGTGATAAAAGACATGCGATATCTCCTAATATAGTTTCGGACCAAGTTTTCCTGGCAAAGTGCAGCAACTCGACGTAAAATGGACTCAACAAGTCATTGGAAGTCTCCTGCAGAAATGAGGCAGGCTGCCTCTACAGACGTCGATAATTGCGAAAGTTTTGTCGGCGCAGGATTTTGTGCATGAACTGACCTCTCGATTATGTCTCATAAGTGTTCGATAGGATTCATGTCGGGCGATCTGGGTGGCCAAAATATTCGCTCAAATGGTCCAGAATGTCCAGAACCAATCGCGATTAATTGTGGCCTGGTGACAGGACGCATTGTCTAGTCCACGAGTGGCTGCAAATGGTCTCCAAGTAACAGAACATAACCATTTTTCTAGACAATGATCGGTTCTGTTAGACCAGAGGACCCATGGAGAAACAGCCTACACCATTATGGAGCCACCTCAACTTGCACAGTGTCTTGTTGACAACCTGGGTTCATCGCTTCGTGGGGTCTGCGCCACAATCGAACCCTACCATCAGCTCTTACCAACTGAAATCAGAACTCAACTGAGCCACGGTTTTCCAGCCGCATAGGGTCCAATCGATAAGATCACGAGTTCAGGAGAGGCCCAGCAGGCGATATCGTGCTGTTAGCAAAGGCACTCGAGTCGGTCTTCTACTGCCACAGCTCTTTAAAACCAAATGTCGCTGCACTGTCCTAACAGATACGTTCATCGTACATACCACTTTTCTTTCTGCAATTATTTTATGCAGTGTTACTTGTCTTGTAACACTGACAACTCTATGCAAACTTCGCTTTTCTTGATAATTAAGTGAAGGCCATTGCGTTATAATAATAATAATAATAATAATAATAATAATAATAATAACAATAATAATAATAGTAATAATAATAATAATAAAATTGTCTTTATTTGTGTCGAGGCTCAGGCCTTAAGGCCTGCTCTTCCGCCTAACCAACTTGCGTTGTCCGTGGTGAGAAGTTATGCCTGAAACTAGATATTTCAGAACACTCTTGTCACGGTAGCACTCGGAATATTAAATTCCGAAACGATTTCCGAAATGGAATGTCTCATGCGTCTATCTCCAACTGCCATTCCGCAATCACACTCTGTTAATTCTCGTCGTGCGTCCATAATCACGTCAAAAACTGTTTGATATGAATTTTTGAGTACAAATAAAAATTCCGCCAATGCACAGCCATATTATACCTCCTGTACCGGTACTACTGCCATCAGTGTATTTGCCTACTGCTATCCCATTACTTTTGTTAACCTCAGTACCTAAGTGTATTATCATGTGCGGAGATTTTAATTCCAGAACTGGAAACAACCATAACATAATTGTGGGAAATTGTAGGAAACATTGAAACAAAACTGAACAAAAATTGTGAAAAAATAAAAAATGCCCATATTTCATGCAAGATAACATGAAAACTACTCATATTTTCAAAAATCTGAACTTGATCTTAGTTCAAGATATGCCTCTAAATAGCAGATTTCATTAAGGAAAAATATGTGTCCTCAATGTACTAGTTATGGGAAGACGCCAAAAAATTCCACTTTTACAATTTTGAAAAATTGGGAATTTCAACCAAAATGAGACTTGGACCATTCTCTAAAGCGTTCTCTAGATTATTCAGGGGCGAAGTTTAATAAAAAAAATTGGAGTCATTTTTGAGAAAATTTTGAGAATATTGTTACTGCTTCATATAAAGGACCCTGAAAAAGGAAACTATCTGCTTCGAACTAAGAAGGTCTCGAGATCATTTAAATCGATCGGGCATCAATTTTGGAGAAAATTGGATGAAAGGTTTAGGCGCTAGTCTTGGTCACAGATGGACAGAGAGACATTTTATCGTCAATTGATTTTTCGGTATCGAAGATCCACAAAACATGAATTCTTACTACACAACTTATTAGAGGAAGTAATTTCTTGCATACGGGAAGACAATTTAACCACTTTTTCGTTACCGGAGTCCGGCAATAAGAGATTTTCTGTCGGAAATTTGTCTTTTCCGGCATTCGATTACAATACTTTCTCTTCTAACGAAGAAAGGGCGAGAAGTAAAATATTCTAGTGATGACCTTCATGACTATGGACATATAGATACGGGTGAAATATATTCAATCGCTCATAATTCTAAATTCACATTTTTTTCAAAAACATATTGGTCTTTTGTGCTTCTGCTACTAGTGATTCGCATATTTGTTTCCTTTTTCTCCATAATAATTTTTTTAATGTGACCCTTCAACACACATTTGTTTGAGATCGCTTCATCATGCCTTGCAATTCTGTACAGTCGTTTTGAATCTTATTTTATCCTCAGAAGCGAAGAATAATCATTCAATATTTTGCAGAAATTTGAAAATTTGACATTATCACCTTGTGTCAGATCAGTTTTAAAGCAAATAAATCTATTAACTCTTCGAACTTTCCCATGAAAAATCCTCTTTTATTTCGAAACCCCTTATTTGAATTCACTTCAAATATATTCCCACGAGCTCGGTTACACTTCTTTCTCGGTTGTCCACAAATTTCCCACTTCCATGTCATGCCATGAAATAACAAAATAACTTGAACATTTTAATGCCAAAAACCCAAGAAAATAAAAGCAAACGAATCACCTAAAATTCATTAATGAAACTAGGTTGACAAATATCCGAGACAAATACACAATGAGAGGAAACAAAGTCGAATTATAAAATAGAGGTGCAGACAGAATGGCACAGACTTTCTTGTAGTAAAGTTTTCTAATTTCCATGGTGTGGTCTGGTTTTGAGGTCGTGCTCCATTCTCTGGCGAACTGCCATCTATCGTCGTCCAATTTTTGCCGCACATTTTTTTACAATTTCTCAACTTTTTGCTTTCATAGTAGTACAACTGAATCATTACTTCAAGAATATTAAAGAAGAGTAAAAAATCGTCTGAAATAGGAGTTTTTATTGAAAAATTCGTAGTCGTTTTTAAGAAATTGACGATTAAGCTTTACTGTAAATGAGAAATTTAAGCTCTTTTTCACAGCTATGTATTGGGTTTTCGAAAAACTTCACTTGAAGTCATTTAAAACGCTTCCACTCACAAATGTAATAATGCATACAAATCGATGGAAATGCCCATATTAACGGCTTGAGAGGTTTTTCAAGAAAATTACATTTGAGTAATTTTTGAAAAAAAACATATGATTACACCAAAATGAACTTTAGATCATAATAAACAGAGAAATTAGCACTATTGGAAAAATTTGAAGAAAACATTTGTAGCCATTTTTGAGAGAATGACGTTTGAGCGTTTCTGAAAATGCAGAATTTTGTGCTCATTTCTAAAGAAAACTGTTGAGTTTTCGTAAAACTTTATTTAACATTTTTTTATAGCACACGTGCTCATAAATATTATAATGTTAAGAAATTGCCTTTAATGTAAGTTTTACAGACGAGAGAGACAAGTAAAAAAATTTCATTTTTGAAATGTTTGAAAAAACAAAACAATACAGCAATATGACGTTTATGTCATGGCATAGGGCTAGTTTGGCACTAATCCTACCAAAAAATTAAAGAAGAAACTTAGAGCTCAGGGCTGGATTTATCATGCAAAAGTTTGTCTGTGGCAAATCTTTGTTGTCCAGTGTTATTGAAAGCAGTTTTCACTATACTTGGCTAATACCAGCATTAAAAAACTACACCATGCTTATTAGTAAGGTCTAGTACGTTTCTTTCTACTTTTTTGTCATATTCTTAAATGATTAGTTGCTTTGGCGTTCAGAAACAATGTTTAAACACCATGGGCTAAACAGGAAATAAGCATGGATCAATGACCACTTTCTTGATTTTCATGCTTTCCCATTTACTGACCAGAATAAAACAATGTTCAAAATTGTGTATAACCTTTATCGATTCTAATTTTTACTTATTTTTCATGTCCGTAAAAGATAGTATCCATGAGAGTAATTATGTAAGTACTCCATAAGAGTAATTATTAATATAATCTACAGTGGTATTAAACATCGTTAGTCGTAAGTTTTGTCTTTATAGAATGGATCGTGAGACCAACTTTAATCCATTTCTGAAATCATTCCGTTTACATTCTAACTCTCTAGAGTATTTTGCAAATAAAAGTACATTATTTCCAAATCTAATATTTCAGGGGTTTCTTTCACCTATTTCTAAGACAATACGCTGTTACTTTACAATCCATCACATGGTTTTTAGACGTAATGTCGCTACCTTATGAATGGCGCTAAAACCCCCTCATATACCAGCCCTGCAGATGCGCTACGTTTCTCCTCCATATATTTACTCCGTGATTTACGACCAGGTGCTCACGTGTTTTCCGTGTGGCTGACGCCAGTCCTTATCTCCTCCAGATGGACATCTGGCAGTGTGGCACGGGGGCTCTTATCCACAATGGCTCTGCAATCAACTCTTCAGCCCGCACTATCCCGGACAAAGTGACGCGACATCAAAAGCACAAGGACGCTCGCCTCTGTCCACAAGCACAGGGAATCTAGGCTCTTCAAATATAGCTAGCTCACGTACGCTCTGTGCAGGGCAATAAAGGGCGTTGACCACAGACAGCAACACTCCTTCCCTTTTATTAGAGGGTTTTTGCTCACCGTAAAACTAGATGGCGTTCCCCACTAGCAGGCGCCCGGGTGGCCATTTAAGGTTTCGTGTGCTGATTACATTTTCCAGAACGTTTTCCTTCGAAGGCCTTAGGCTATTCAGAAATATAACGACGGGGTGTAGGGGCTAAATTCTCAGGATGCCTCTCATGCCTTTAGTTCGTACTTGCTATTTTGTTGCAAATTTGTTTGCTTATGAGATATATACTGTTTTAAATGTGGCATCTGTGGGTAGTATCTCCAAGATGGAATTCGGCATGACTTTTTGCGTATTTCTTGCTCCTGTCGCAAGATGTCGCATGAATGTGACTGTATCAAGCAATGCTGCTGATAACTGCAACTCTAGTGGCATGACTGAGAATGACGCAAAAAGTCGTGCCGAATTCCATCTTGGAGATATTACACACAGATGCCACGTTAGAAAAAGCAAAGATTAGTTAAGCATTTCCAGCACACACTGCCGTAACTGCATTCATTTACGTTTACCGTACATGCAACAAACCCATACATTTCACTTCTCTTCTAAACATCTACCCACTACGTCAGTGTTAATCGACTTTTTCGCTGGCGCAGTATCATTTTGCTCTAATTTTTCGAATCCTACTGGACGAGGAAAATACTTATTTGAAAATAAGAGAACTTTCCTGGGCTTAAAATAAAGAATCCCTTTACATATCCCTATTAGACGAATACTTGTTGTTCTTTGCTAATAAATATAATAGATAAATGATCATATAAATGAGTATAAACAACCTGTAACAACTATTGTACTACAGCTTCCGGGTCAATGACCCCCATCTCAATCAGGTTTTTCGTCCAGTTTCCCTGATCCATTGAGCAAATGCTGAGATGGCCCTTGTTTTGCTTCTGGACATAAATGTAACTTCATTTTCTGTGCACGTCTTCTAGAATTCAGTGGGAAATACAATTATTCAAATTATCGTTTCCATGTTGTCGCGGCAGGAAGTAATAAGAGCCAAAATTTATTGCTTATTTATCTTTGAAAATAGATTTTATTACATGGGAGTTTTTTTGTTGTTTTTTTCTCCCTTTCAAAATTCAAAATTTATTGCTTATTTATCCTTGAAAATAGATTTTATTACATGGGAGTTTTTTTTTCTTTTTTTTTCTCCCTTTCAAAAATTCAAAATTTAAGTAGTATATGACTAAGTGTAGGGATCACAGAATTTTGAAAATGTGCACACAATTCACTTTTCCCCATAGCACGTCATACGCAGTTTTTAACTGTTTTTTTGACGTAAAATAAATAAAAAATAAATAAATAAATCTCCGAGAGCTTTGTGAGGATGCAAAAATTCATTTATTTGGGGAATGTTTAAGAAAGGTATACATTTTTCGGATGTCAGAGGAGCGGCCTTGGTTGGGAATCACTTATGTATAACATTGAATTCAGTTTTTAAACCTTATTAATCAATACATAACTAACCAGTTAATTAATCTTTGGACATTTCTTTCATGGCAACGAAGTTTGATAACTGTTATATAGAAGTATAAATTCAGTTCTCAATGACACTAAATATATGTAAATCGGGCAAAGAAAAAAAAATTGGGCAAAGAAATGAAGATAATCGGGCAGTGCCGTGCACCAGTGACGCACGTGCACGTGCAGGTAATTTAAGTCATTTGCAATGCTATAGTTTAATACAGTTATATAGAAACACTCGATCACGTTCACGTTTACCTCATGCCCCTGTTGCTGAAGATGTCACATTTTTTAATTTCTTGTTTCGAATTGTGCATATGCTTATTTCTCGTAGGCAATACCACGTGCGCTTTAGAAATTGTCGATAAAGACATAGTCCATTCACGTATCTTTCAGTTACTTCCAATATTTGGTGAATTTTGGAACTGTGGGACATAATTTCATTGTGGAATAGTGCTTTTAAATGCCACTCGTGCTTTGGAAATTACTCTTGCTCCTCGCTTCGCGATTCGGGGATCTATCGATAAGTTCCAAAGCATTCGTGGTATTACCTATTACTATTCCAAAATAAAATTACGCCCAACCGAGTTTCAAAATACACGAAATATTGAAAATAACTGAAAGAATTTTCAAATCAAAGAGATTATGTTATAGTAGTACATACGCGGTTCATTACACATCAACATAGCGATCGATTCATACCTCCTCTGAAGATAGATGATTCGCATCTTATTATTTGCCAGTAGGGAGGGGCGGTAAGAAAAATCGGATAGAAAATGCGATAAATTTATTGAGATACACAGCCCTCATTGGAGCATTTTATATCTGCAGTTAAACATTGTTGGTTTTAATTTCATGAGTGGAATAGTCTGATTAATTTCAAGCGACGTCGCAGATGTCCTGTCTTTTATTTTTTCTCGGGAACTGTTGCAAAAGTTTGTTTTCTGATGACTTTCAAGCGCAATTTAATTAGCCTTGGTTTCTATTTGCAGCTGTTCAGGGTTGCATAAAGTTTACTAATTTATGTCTTCTGTTGTTGTAAATATCTCATCTAATTCTATGTCGCATGCTGTGCTTAGAACGCTATGACCATGTGAGCAGATGAAGGAAAATAGGTTACCCAAGAAAGTTAATGGTTTACATTTAGAAGAAGAAAGAGACACTGTGCAAACATTTATACGTTATAATAATGTTGGGAACCTGTCAAAATTTGACGGTTTATACACTCACTGTTCTTTCTCCTCACTTATATAGTCACGGCATGATATTTCTCAGTTCGCTTGTTGTCACCAATCTCTTCCTCGGGCGACCGAAAATTCTTCTTCCTTGTGAGTGGTATTGTAAGATTCTTTTGGGCATTCGGTGGTCATGCATCCTTTCAATGTGTTGAATCGACGAATTTTAGTGGTCGCCAATTTTTCTTGAATTCTACGTACTATACACACTAATTTCTAAATTCCATTCTACGCACGTCTACAACCAGCTTCTAGTATCCTAAATTTCATTTCGGCACTTTGTAGTCGTGTGCTATCTTTCACTACCCAATTTTCACTTTCCCAAAGAGACTGTCATATTTAACACTAGAATGGTGGCGAATCTGATGTACCTAGAACAACGGGAAGGTATCATTTTGACACCATGAATACGATGTATTGAAATTCGAATTGTTTTTCAAAATAGAGGTTTATTTTGGTGAGCATATTTTTCTTACACATCTAAAAGCATCTTAAACATATAAATGCATTTTTTGCAACTGATTTTCGCTTTGGGGCACTTCCCACACATCGCTGGTTTTGTTGCTTTTGCATAAGCCGATCGATGGCCACTTTTTGGATGGCGCCGGTACCACAGTATTTTCTTCTCCTTTGTGTACATCTGACAAATCCCTTCCCTATTTCACTAGACAGTTAAAGAACGAACTTTTTTCTTTTCATTTGTCATATTATTGTAAATAAACCAAGCATTGATTGCCGTCATGTCCAGTATATTATTGAAAACATGCATCGTCTCTCTCCTCTCGTCTTTCCGAGTCCTCTGGTCTGCTACGTCTATCGTATACTTTTTTTTATTATTTTTAAGGTCGCATCAACATAAACGTCATTAGCGACCATTATTGGAGTTAACGTTATGGTAACTATGAAGATAAAACGAAATGGTGATGCTAAGGTGAGAAAGGACGAACACAAATACAACCATGCCCGAGGCGGGGCTCGAACCCGCGACCCTTACAGTCCGAGATCATCACGACACTCCTGCCTTAGCGATCTCGGCTCGCATATTTGTGGTGTTATAGAAGTCCGTTTCCAACTTCTTTTTTCCTTCATTACTGACAGCTACGTCATGATGACGTATGCTGAGAAGCATGCCTCTGAGAAGCATGAGTTCTTTTCCTTCTTTGACTGATACACTATCAACGTGCAGTTTGTGGTGCCTGGAATGTGTTGTAAAATAACAGACGAATGAAGTTCATCATTTCGCTTCAACTAATCAGGACCGGGAGCGGTAGCTCTGTATATTAACTGATGTAATTGCAGCTCCTCTGACCTGGAGGTCCTAGGTTCGAATCCTGACGGCGGCAGGATTTTCGACACTAGCTTTTCAGCTAGGTCGAATTCAGTCGCTGCCTGGAGGAGAATTCTAGCGGCCGGCTGCTCTGATCGGTAGTTTTCCGTGGTTTCTCCGATCAACACCAGGCGAATGCCGAAGCAGTACCCTAACAAACGGGCCACGAACCGCGCGCGATCTTTCCTTCCTCTTCATTGTCCTATCCTCTCCCCTTTCACATGCACTACACTACCACATATTCCGGGAGACCGATCGGGAGCTCAGAGATTGTCCCGGCTGGGGCGATGCCCTGCTGGTGGGAGAGTCCTGGTTAGAGGGAAACTCCACTAGCCGACGGTAGGTCGGCGCCAGATCTCGCTATCCAGCGGGGAAAGATCACCGCCATCTCCCGAGAAAAACACGTCCTACACTTACGGGACTAATGACCAACACCGTGACGCGCCCGGAAAAACGAAAAATCAATCAATTCAACTCATCAGGGATTTCACGCCGGATCGGATTGATTGTCCCGCTAATGATATTTTTTTCGAGCTTTTTGGCAAGACGTGAAAAAATTGTCAGTTAGCACGCTTCCTCCTTGGTTTAGAAATGATTCCATAAGACGCAAGATGGTTTAGAAATGGTTCCATAAGAACAACAAATTAACCCAATGGTTATTTGGTCGAGCATCCTCTTTGCCAAGATAGGGCAAGGCATTGCATATGTACTTCGTGGATATATCAGCCACGACCCAAAAATTCAATCTGCATTTGCTGGGTTTGTTTGGCGTAAACTGAGTGTATCTGCCCTTAACTTTTCAGAGAGAGGGCATTCAGCTCGGGTTGATCGGTTTGTCCTCAAAACGGAGATATAGGAGAAGCTCGCGATATCTGTCTCTTGGTTTAGAACCCTATATGAACTTTTATTCCCATAAACGAGACCAAAGATCAACCACTGAGATACCATTTGCACAAAATGCTCCTCGTGCGTACATGATACCAATCGTTGCCTCCAACTCTTCGAGAGACACGGGCCAGTTATTTTTCAGTACTTTTCGTGCTTCTGATTCGGTGTGTCTCTTCACGAGGCGAACGCATTGCAAACGGAATAGAAAATGGCATATAGCAAACGGAAGGAACTTATCACAGAACCATTCGCTCGCTGGCACACTCACGAAGTGCGACCACCTCGTTCTTTCAAGACATTCACAGATCCTGTTCTTTCAGTTGACGAGGAGTTGGCGCTGAGGTCCTCCCACTCGGTTCCGTCTCTGACAACCATTTTCATTGTAAGGGTATACTGCCGCTCCTGTTGAGATGATCGAGGGGAAGATTGGGCTACATAAATTTTGGTATCTTCTTCCGTTGATAGTCATCACTCGAACTACTGGCTTCATCCTCATTATTTCTTGGCACAAAATCTTCATCTGAAAGGGTTATATCACATCCTGACTCAAAATTCGAATTTTATAGAATACGGGACAACTCGTCAACAGGGAGACCAATCGAACCTGACATTATGACCGCACAAGCTACAACATTCTGACAAGGAAACTAAAAAGAGAATAGAAAAAGGGAAGAAACTTATCATAGATCGATATTCGTTGAAACTAGCGCTCGATTCATTCCTTATTTTCAGGGGAAAATACAATCGCCAAATCAAGCAAGGGCGACACGTATCCCTTCTATATTCGGTGTAAAGTGTACGACAATAGATGAATACCTGCCGGCAAAAACGTAATTCTCACTTTTCTGTAATACTGTGTTTCCTCGCATAAAGGTTGTATGAGGTCGGAGAGAGGCATGTAGGAAACTATGTTGGACATTAAACGCCTTTTTTCTTGTTTTTTAATTTCGCCACGGATCGCACGGGTGCATAAACGTTGTAACAATGGAGGAAGAAAGTCGTGTGTCGCTAAATTTGCATTTTGTGGGTTACAACGTTTTTGCCGGCAGGTATTCAGATATCGCGTCATTACTGGAGCAAAGGGAGATTTCAAAGATTGTGATACTGTAGTTTCTTTATGATAATGAAATGATTAGACCGCACCGACTTCGATCAAGTTCAGAATACTGTAGTTTTACAAATTAAATAATAGGGGTGTCAAAATGACCCCTCCCGCTGTTCTAAGGATATCACTAGATAAAATAATAAAAAATAATATTTTATAGATTCAAATATACAATCAGAAAAAGAATAAAAATGAGGAAAAGTCACAATATTTAAAAGGAAACATTTAAAAACAGAATTTAGTATTGAAGAATCAACAGGAGTCATTTTGACACCTGCCGCCATTCTAGAGTTAATACTTTATAGAATTTAATGTGGCGTTTATTTTTCTTTCACGGTTCTTATTGTTTGTTCAAAGATTCGATCACAATCACAATTTATTATTTCAATTTTATCTTGTACATATATTTCTCCTCTGTTTGACTTTTTTATTTTTCAGGAAGTTTAAACTTGAAATTTCCTCTATAGGTGAATTGTATTTAACTACTTTAGATCTACCCTGTTCCATCCTTTCACGCACCATTACATATAATATATTTGTAGAGGTTATACGTTTTAATAATCTTCCATAATTAAAATAGTGCTTTCTGCAGACTGTTTTCATCATTTGGTGTTATAACTCTGGTCATTTGCGAATAGTATGCTTATTAAGATTTCTTAGTTGTTTCATGGCATTGATATATCAGGTTCAAACATCTCTACATTCAATATTGATGTTTTTAATCCAAATATTGTATGTATTTTTCTTAAGGACCCTTCCTCGGTATCATTAGTTGTTAGTTATTGTCTTATATTGTCAATATTATTGTCTTCAAACATTGTACATGTATGATAAAAAAAATATTGTATATACTATGTAACATAAAAACCCTGGAAAGACATAATATTGTCGAACAAGGATAATATTTTAAAAAATGTCATGGATATAAGATTTTAGTTTTATATCCACTTATTTAATATTTAAGGTTTCATATAAATATAAATTAAATAGCACTGGCGGCTGACTACATCCTTGTCATACTCTTGATTCATATTCTCTTGTTCTTTGATACAGATTTCTGAATACTTGTACGACATGAATTGACTAAAAACAGGTGTTATGAAACACCTTTACAATGTAGAATGTAAAAGAGTAGATTTCTGTTTACGATGTCAAATGCTTTGGAGTATTCTTAAAAAAACAAACTTGCTCTTTAACTAAATTCTTTAAGTTTCTCTATGATATTTCTAGCAAAAAGAATATTATCAGAGCAAGACCAACTCTTTTTAAATCTATTTTGTTTTAATAAAATGATCTCTGGAGTAAGGCATACGCTGTTTGATTTTTAATACACTTTGTAAGCAATAAAAGACTTACAATACGACTTATAATTTAGTCTTATCTGAAAGACGTAATTCTATAAGTCTTTTCTTGTCTCTAGCATTATCATAGGGGAGGAAGCTCAGATTTCCGACGATGATTGTGTGTTTTTTGTATATTTCAAGTTTTTGAATGCTGAAAATAATTTATATTGTATATTTTGTGCTTTTAGTCAAAAAAATGATGCAATTTATCACAACTGTTTGATATAATTTGAGTTAGTAGAGCCTCTTTGTCTGTGGGTAAAATAATATCCATACTTTCTCTCGCAATCTGAACATTCAGAATGCACTTTGGAAACATTTGTGGTAATTTAAGTCATTTATAATACTATATTTTAATACAATACTATGTTATCTTACGAAGATACAAATGTTTTTCGTATAAAAATGCATTAGGTTTGTCACTAAATACAAATTGATGGGAGAAACTTTCTTTAATTTGCGGAGCCAGAAATTGAACGAAGTTTTTGCTTAAATTAATGCGCATGTATGCTATTAATTATAACAATTTAATACTTTATCAAAATCGTCATTTATACAAACATTTTTGTTGTGGGCTCCAAAGCCAGGTTCTGCTCCTAAACGTTTCTAATGCAGAGGAATTGAGCAGTACTGAATCGCTAACTGATCTTCGAATTTAAAAACATTAATCGTTCTCTGCACTTTAAAAACTCGCTATCTTCGCTTTTCTAACTATAACCACTCACATACGTGCGTGTTCACTCTAGAAGGCGAAATATCGACAGCTTTAGATTGATCGATTACAACTCGCTCGCTCGTCGACACGACGTGACGTACAAATGCCTACAGATAAGCATCCATTGTATTAATTTTTCTTTACTATTTATTAACATTTATGGTTCATACTATAAAACATGTTAATAATAGTAAGCGATAACATATCTGTTGCCCACTACCTTTCTTTTAACGGAATTCTACAAAATTTAGTTCAGTAGAGGCCGAATTTCTTTCTACACGAAAACTCTTAGTGAATAAAATATATAATTACTACTATTACTACCACCATTACTACCACAACCACCATTACCACTACCACCACTACCACCATTACCACTACCACCACCATTACCACCACCACCATTACCACCACCGTTACCACCACCACCATTACCACCACCACCATTACCACCACCACCATTACCACCACCATTACCACCACCATTACCACCACCACCACCATTACCACCACCACCATTACCACCACCACTACCACTACCACTACCACTACCACTACCACTACCACTACTACTACTCGTATAATTCTATATTAATTATGTGCATGTGTGTGATCGCGTGCGCTGTGGCAGGCGCCGTGGGAGCGATGCGTCCGCGGGCGTGGGCGTGGGCGTGGGCGCTGGGCGCGCTGCTGGTGCTGCAGGGGCTGTGGGCGCCGGGGGCCGGGGCGTTCCGCGTGTGCGTGTGCCGGCGCGTATACCGCCCCGTGTGCGCCTCCACTGGGCGCACCTACGGCAACGCCTGCGCCCTCGACTGCGCGCGCGCCCTCGGCGAGGAGCGGAGCGGTGAGCACGTCAGCGGCAGCATGTCTGCGTTACAACTAAACATGTTTCACTCACTGTCTTTATATATATTCAGGGCAAATAATTTCAGGTGGAAAAACAGTTCAGCGTATTCCCTATGATATTAGGAATAAGTAAATATCGGTTTCTTCATAGTATTGGTTTTTAAAAGTTTAGAATTCCGTAGAAATTTGTTTTTGTAATTTTAAATTTTTTTCCATTCATGTATGCCATCGGAACTTCTGTGCATTTAGAAGACCCACTGCACCATTAAAAATCTTGGAGGTTATTTGCGTCATTTAAGAACAGAGAGGGTACCACAACTTTCGGCAGGTGACGTCGACCGTAGCAAAAAGTAGAACTTAGAAAGAAAAGAGAAATCGTCAAGAAACTGCTAGGCGGACTGAAGTTTTTCTCATTAAAATCACATAAGAAACAATTGTTCATCAGATTGATGAGAAGACGGTGGTGTGTGTTTTCACCTGAAATTACTCAAACGAATGATTATAATGTAATTGTATAATATACTACGTTACTACTATATACGTTTGTGTGTGTGTGTGTGTGTGTGTGTGTGTGTGTGTGTGTGTGTGTGCGTGTATTCTAATGTGCCGGGGGTTTTGGAAGCGGGCTTGCTTGTTCAATAAAACAGATGAAATTTCACAACACATATAATTGGAAATTAAGATGATGAAGACATGTATACAAATCATGTACTACTTTTTACAAAAGTTCTTACAAATTATACTTTTGTTCTTGCGACTTACTAGTCTGATTGGAGTGATAACAGAAAGAAACATTCAATATACCGCTGCAAATAGAATGCCGTATTTGTGGCATCTACGCCCCCAGCTTCTTTCTTTGGAGGAACTGTTTTACCACTTATCTCAGCGAGGAAAGGGACCTGACGGGTTCCCGATTGAGAATCATCCATAAAGTTCTTACTGTTTTTGTGGCGAGATAACTTCCTTGCTGAGCGGCTGTTCAGCGGACACCGGAGGAGGCGGACTTGCCCGACACGGTGTTCGGCTGAATCACCGCTAGATCACGGTGATGCGCGATGAGGGCTGCCAACAACCCGGCTCTTCGAACACCCAAGCCGGCCACAAGACGACAACGCACAACCATACAGCCCACTGTGGCGTCAGTGATGTCACGTTAACGTGGCGATGTACTGCGTGCGATGCCTGAACCAGGCGACTGCAGTCAGAGTGCCGGTCGGAGCACAAGTTAAGATGAACTCAGAGATGGAGTTACAGGCACAAGTCTTAGTGCCGAAATTAAAATGGAAGTTGATGCTAGTGCAAGTCAGAAATATACGTCGCAAAACCGCAAGTGATTGCAAGTTCAAGTTAGAAAAGTAAGTTATTGCTAGAGCGAGTACGAGACACAAGTGATTTGGGAGCCTCGCACACAACCAAACGAAAACTTCCATTCCCCGCTGATCCGAGTGCATCAGCCTGATTGTTTAAAATCAGCTATGGGCAGCGTTGGCGGGGCGACATTCGAACCAATGATGCGCTGGCTCATGCGACAAAATATTGCGGTTGCATTTTCGTTGCCAACGGTTGATGCGCGGTCCATGCGCGGGGGTACGCCCTTTTTTGTCTTCGCGGTCAGTGGAATGCGATGCAGTTGCAGTCTGTGCGGCTGACTTTAAAGGTATTGTTTTGTAAAAGAAATCGTTTGGTTGACGCGCATGTGTGCGTTACCAATTGATAGCTCCTGCAATTTAATGGGGTGGGTGGGTCGAGCGGTCTGCCTCTGGCACGGGTGTATTTGATAAAGTCGTGGTCCTTGGAGTAACACGCCCGCGCAAAAGCAAAATAAAAATCATGCTATGGCCCACCTAACTGCGCGGTATTGAATGCTACCTCTTTCGCAAATGGCAGCTGAGCCGCGGCATCTTTTGAAGTTTCCCTTTAAGTGAAGGAAGCATATTTGACCAGTGCCGAGTTTCATGTCACTGGGCAGGGAGGGTCGACCTCTGCTATTCGGGGTCGTCTTGCAAAAAATAGTCCGTCTCAAGCAGCGGGTCCCAAAGAGAACACAAAAATTCGCCCGCGGTCTCTGCTCTATTGTGCGGGGGAGAAGTCGAAGCCATCTAGTATACGCTGACCGCAACACCACGCGAGATTTAGTGGGTATATGACACACACCGCGTGCAGCGACCTCCAAAATCCTCGAACGCAGCTCATCTATCAGCGTAATGTACGCTCTCGTCTCATCTTCTTCGTTCTTCTCACACTTATACTGTTCGACGCCAGTGTGCACTATTGTGTCTTTCACCTTGGCTAATGGTTATTGCGTTGTTTAGTTCTGGCGCCTGCCTACAATAACTCGGTTGATTTACAGCCACTCTCAAGAAACTCAATTCTTTACTTCTACAGTGCGAACTACTTCCCTTAATACGCCGGTAACTTAATGCACTCGGACAATGTTTCAATTCGCAATGATTCACTCAGCTAACAGTTTCTACGCAATTGAAATTCCCTTTCACAAAATGGCTACTCTTTTGAAAGTTCCTAAAACAGCATAATTTACATTATTACGCAGAGTAACTCATTATACAGCGTCTCCTCAGAGCAAATGTACATCACATCAGCGTCACATACAAGAAGAGGGCTTCGCTCTGTTCTCCACACTATTTATGCGACAGCTATCTTTGGTCAGGGGAAGTGTGACGTCATGACCCTCTCAGGAAGCTCTCTACAAGCGTAACTACCCCCGAAAGTTGGTCGCGACGTTGTGGTCAGCTGCTACCAGACTGCGCTTGCACTGACCAGTGCGGCTCGAGCACTGCGAACTCTGCACTTCTCGTGCTGTTAAATATGCGTGGGCGGATTACTCTCATGCGTCATAAACGCGTCACTATTTTCTTGTATTTCTCTAGTTATTTACTTAAAAAATTGTCACATTTAATTCGGTTAGTTAAACGATGTGTGTTTTGTTTCAGATGCGTATATGCGATACCGGGGTCGCTGCATGACTGAAGATTTAGGGCCTGTTCGTATACCCCTCAACTGAGCAGCGAAGAGCACGTGACCAGAGCACGAGTTGCGGCCATCTTGTAGCATTTGGTGTCTCACGAACAAACTCTAGTCAATGTCGTATTTGGCATACTTCTTTACCATTTTATGAGTATCTCTACGAATTACTGCATACACTTTGTGAAATATTTATGCAGATACATTATTTTCGTAATAAAATTTTTTGAGAAATCTTTTAAAATACATCGTGTTTTTGTATTATTTTTAAAATACATTGTATCGTTTATTAAAACACAACAAAACCAAACTGGATGCATAAGTTTGCATCACAATGTGAAAATAAAACTTTTGGTTAAAAATTGTATATTATATTGAAAATTACTGTTAACATAACATATTTACCGTAATACTCCTCTTCATATTCAATCGCTTACCTCTTGTTTGTACAGCTTCCAGAGAGTAAATTTAATTAAGTTTGTGCACACGTAATTGATCGATTCGAGAGAGGATATGTAAATACGAGAACAAGATACAATATTCTTGTGCCTAACTCATTAAAACATATCGTTTACGCAAAAGAGTTTCTATCATAAAAGGAGCGAAAAATGTTCAAAGAAAGCAAATTGTGATCCCATGCTCTCATTGCTAAACGCAAGAGCGTATCGTTCCAATGTAAATGAGTGTATACACGTGTGCTTACATGTTTTCATATTAGTACTACCTAGTATTCGCACTTCTTCTCGGGCTCAGTCCGGCACATAAATGTTACTGAACATGATGACAGCTGCTGTTAGCCCCAGTATCTGGAAAAAGTTTACTAATAAAAATTAAAAATTACATTGTTGATAAGTTTTTACTTTTCTTCTTCTCGTCGTCAATAACACATTTACACAGCTGCATCTAGAACACACTGATGCCTGTCACAATTTTCCACAATCGCGACCACAACTGGATTCAAGGTCAAGTAAAAATACTTCGTTTTAACTTCAATTTTTAAATGGGTTATGTAACAACTTTCCTTAATATACATTTCTTCTTAGGACTGGATTAATGCCTTCAGGGGCCCTAAGCATGACCAAACTTTGGAACCTCCCAATCTATTACATAAAAGTGAAATAGTTTGCAATGGAACGTGTTACAAAACAATAGTATCATTGAATTGATTACTTCCAAATTTTCCACGAATATTTTTGAGCGACCAAGAATCAACCACAGCGTAATTGCAAAGCAAAACTATCACCTCAAAATATGCTTTTCTTACAAAAAGAAATTGCTTCGGAGTATACGCTTCTTCAATGTTAAAATTAAAATATCAAATAAGAGAACCGAGAGCAGAGAATTGTAACTCCCTACGTATTATTTTGAGACATTTAATAGAAGTATAACATGTAATAGGAGAATTAATTAATTAATATTACTACAAATGATATTGAAAGAAATATTGAAAATGTATTTTACCACTGGTGAATGGTTGGAAAATGTATTTTACCTCCTGGAGAAAGGTGAAAATTATAGAAGAACATCGTTATGAAACTACGAAACTAATTTGTTACGAAAAAATTATGACACTAACTTCATTTCGTATAAGCAAGGTATACCGTATGGTAGTACCGTATGGTTTCGTATAAGCAAGGTATACCGACAGGTGCTCGATGTATTTACTGAAACGTCTATATTAATTACTAATAAATGTCAATCGTAACCAATTTCCGAATTTATAAACAATTTGGGCGCCAGGAAAAGGTTACACTCGAATTCCTGATTATCTATTATTGTCTTCGGATAAATTAGAAATAAATGTAAATCCCGCTAGCTCGGTCGACGGGTTTTTATGAAATAATTGTTGCTACTTATTCCGCAACCAGTTACGCAATCTGCCATCCACACAGAGTGGCGAGGAATCTGTAAATAATTCTAAAATGTCTACTCAAGGATTGCATATAATGGCAAATAAGAATCTCTCTTTCAAACTATGAATTATAATTTTTTATGAATGCCAAAAGTTATCAGACTATTATTGGTTATTACAAGTTATTGGTAGGTCATGACCATTTTCCTCGTTATTGCAATAACAGCGTTATAGAACCTTTTATCCTTTCTTGCCTCTTCGCGCGCATATCGCTCGATGTCGCCACGCAGAATAATCCAATCTTCCTTTCTATCGAAGTCCACAATGATCAGCGACCAAGTCGAAACATCCTCCAACCACTGCCTATACTCTTCATCTGGCGCCTCAGATGGGCACCTATTTCAAACTGATTACTTTCCCAGGTCGGAATAACATGGCAATTCACAATTCACTGGTAAAATTTCTAAGTCAAATCTTATAACTCCACCGCGAAAATATTCTAAGTTCACTTTCCAATTCACTCATGAAAATATTTCAAGTCCGAGTTTGCAATGGTACAACTCGTAAATTTTACAAGTTCCCGTTGCACACCTAATGGACAAACATTCTAAGTCCAAGTTCAATGTTCACTCTCACGAAATATCATAAGTCCCGATTTGATAATAATAATAATAATAATAATAATAATAATAATAATAATAATAATAATAATAAAAAACACGCACAAGCGATCCGCTCACCACCACGACACGAGTAGGAATGCCCTAATTCCCAATCTGGTCCACCCTTCAAAGCTCGCTGTTTTTTTTCTCTCTTGTTTTTTCGCGTTGCTATGATGTACCCTCTGCGTATCTGCACCATAGAAACACATGTCTTTTGCAATATCTACAACATTTTGACCTTTATTTGCCTAAATAAAATGTCCGTCATTTTTGGTATGTCACATTACATAGCAGCGAGGAGTCATGAATCTAATGTCCATGTTATCTATTGTGTAAGTAATGTTGAATTAATTCATCGGGAAGTAAGAAGAATGAATGAATGCCTTATAAGAAGAGGAATTTTTAGGAAAGAAACTGATAACAGTTTTGTTCGTCAATGTCTCCACGCTGCTGAAAATATCTACCAGACGACCATGGTACTGGTAGTAGACAATGCTTCTTGTCAATGAAGAAATATTTATGGTGGAAGAATTTATAGGACATCGCCTTTTGACATTAAACCCTTATAGTTGTTTGTTCAATACAATTGAACTTGCCTGGTCATTTTTTAAATCAACTGTTAAAAAAGATCTCCCATGGCAAGTTGCCAAGTATATTAACTGGCAAAGAAAGAACAAATATATTTCAAACAGAATTTCGGCATTCGCGAGTTAGAAAAAAATTATAAATAACAATCAATATCTATATCTATATATATAAAAGAAAGTCGTGTTAGTTACACTATTTATAACTCAAGAACGGCTGTACCGATTTGGCTGAAAACTGGTGAGCAGGAAGCTTAGAGCCAGGAGACGGACATAGGATACTGTTTATCCAGTTCGACAGCGTTCCTGTGTGAGAACGCACGTTTTTGAACGTTTTCGCACGTTTTCGCGTGATTTCGCATGTTAGCGGTCATTATTGCCTGTTTTAACCCATTGTTGTAACGCCGCACTGATAACAGAAGGCGATAATGATAGCCGCCTTTCGTTCGCCGTTATATCTATATATAGTCGTGTTAGTTACACTATTTATAACTCAAGAACGGCTGTACCGACTTGGTGAGCAGGAAGCTTAGAGCCAGGAGACGGTCATAGGATACTGTTTATCCCGTTCGACAGCGTTCCTGTGTGAGAACGCACGTTTTTGCACGTACGCAGTGCAACAAGGATAGTACAGTTTCTCACAGTGAGTGCGACGCGAGAAAAACATGGGACCGGCTGTTAAGGCGCAACAGAGTTCGCCGGGTCAGCTAGTATATATATAAAAGAAAGTCGTGTTAGTTACACTATTTATAACTCAAGAACAGCTGTACCGATTTGGCTGAAAATTGGTGAGCAGGAAGCTTAGAGCCAGGAGACGGACATAGGATACTATTTATCCCGTTCGACAGCGTTCCTGTGTGAGAACGCACGTTTTCGCATGTTTTCGCGTGAAGGTACTTAACTGAAGAGTGCAACCTATGCACCAAAATTCAGGAACAATAATGAATGATTAATCTACTTAACTTTTTTTTGTATTTTCTAATAAACAACTTAACTTAATAAATTCCAAAATCTGCTCATTTATTGCCTTTAACAGCCGGTCTCTATGATTACAGCTTTGTATTTCTCTCTTAAACAAAAATCAATTCAAAAAAAAAAAAAAACGCTCTGCTACGTAATAGATTTTTTAATTATCTATTTAATATCAGAGCGTTTTTTTAATTCTTCTTTGTTTGAGATAAAAACACAAATCTGCAATTGCTTTAATATCACGAGTGCATCAAAGATAGTACAGTTTCTCACAGTGAGGGCGACGCGAGAAAAAGATGGAACCGGCTGTTAAGGCGGAACAGAGTTCGCCGGGTCAGCTAGTAATAAATATCAATAACTGTAAAAAAGTTAATTACTCATATTCAAACATTCATACCAGATGCTTTAAATTTAATTGATATGCTTGTACAAATATTAAATCATTTATTTTATTTTTCTGTTTCGTGCGGTTCAATAAAATGTATTCCTAATTCGCATTCCTTTTTTTTGTTTTTATTTAATTTTCTTTTTCTTCAATTGATTTGATGGATGTGGATTTGAAAATGATGGAGTTAAATGTTTATTCTCAATTTGAAGCTGGTCTCTATTTGAAATTGTTTGGTCTCGAATTGAGTATGTTTGGTCTCAATTTGAACATACTTGTTCCCAATTCGAAAGTGTTTATCCTCAGTTTGATAGTGCTTGTTCTCAACTTAATGTGTTTGGTCTCATTTTGAAGTTGAAAAGGCGTAAAATAGACGAAATGGGCAAAATACAGGTAGAATTTCTATCTAATAGATTTCGAAAAATCTTATAAATAAAAATTAAATTAAATTATTGAATAAAATACCTTCAATAAAAATTGTAAATTTTATTATACTTCACTTTTTCTACCTAAAGACGTGGAGTTATTGGTGTTAGTGCTACAAGAAAGTGCAGTCATTGGTGTTAGCGTGAAGTATCTTTATCTCTCGGGCAACACTCTGTAGGCTACCTATCTAATAGGTGATTTTGTCTGTATAAAATGTAAATATCATGTTAGGGTAGAGCGTAGGGATATGAATAGTTGTACGTTTCAGATAAGTTAAATATTAAGCGTCCCCACCATAATATATCGCACCCAATATAAAGTAATAAATTATATAAATGTCCGAGAAATGTTGGCTTTTTAAACGCATAAAATTTATGGAAGTCAGTTATTGATTAATATTGATATGAATGCGTAAAACACCAATATTTTTGGAAGTTAAAAAAATATTTAAATATGTTTGTTTATGGACTATTGACAAATTTAGTTTAAGTATTTTTGAGGGTTTCTATCCGGCAGGATCCCTAAGTAGTACATGTTCCGTACCACCTCCACTCCTGTTGCTTTTCGAATCTGTAACGGTAATCTTTCGAGCCTTGGCTTCACATCTGCATACGCGATATGTTTACGATCTTCGTAAGTAGCGAGGATGTGTCATGAAGATGGGGGATGAGTGTCTCCTCTAAGGATGGTAGACAGGACGGAACAGAAAAGGAATGATCGCAAGTTGGAGGCGCGTTGTTGAAATACTCATCGGCAGAAGCGACCATTCTCGTCAGCCGGTTTCTAGGATTCTAATTCAGTCAGTGACATCATTCTACGCAACTATTTAGTTGATTTAGAAAATCTGTCAGTTGAGATCTAGGCTCTGACATTCTACTGGCAACTATGATTCCTACAAAATTAAAGGGTATTACGAAATTCTAATACTTATTAGTATAATCATAAGTATTTTTTCTCCCGAATTCTTCATATTGGAGACGTTGAATACTAATATTAATATCACTTTTTTACTACGTAACAAAACGTAGTATAGCATTCAGTTGGCGCGTTGACTAATATTAATGAAGAAAACCGAAGATTTTTTAACATTCCTCTTCAATTATAACTCATTTCTTGTTTGTAAGTAGGGAACAAAAACACAATACTCCATATCTCCCAAGCATCAGTTAAATATACTTGATAAATTAAACAATATCTTACTAATACAATCTGTACTTTTTTCCCATTTGCCCCTTATTTTTCTAGTACATACGCTAAGTGGTAACATATGAGGTGTGATCATTAAAAGAAACAGGGATTTTTGGAATCAATTTTATTTATTTGCCAACAGCAATGTTATCATATTCAAAGTATATCTTTGGTTTCAATTTATACCACAAAATTGTTCTGTATTGATGCACAAATCCCTGCTGATTATTCTCTATTTTCTATGACAGATATCATGACTTCAATACAAAAATCTATTGATATGGCATAATTCACCTACTGAGTTGGCCGCATAAAAAGAATCATATGATTTTGTGATTTGAAATTTCTTCTTTTGTACTATGTTAAAACGATAAAAATACATTATATTCTCGCATCTAGAATTGAATATCTATTCTGTGAATTATAATCAAAATGGGCCGCGCTTGAAATATATTTATTACTAGCTGGTGTACCCGGCGTTGCTCGGGTTTATAGTAAATTATTAGACCGAGAGAGGAATTCCATTTTTTCGTCCCTGCGGTGGGGCTTACTATCTCTTCTGTTGTATCCCTTCTCCGCCATGCTCCTCAGTGCCGTGCCCAGTGCACGGCCACGCTTCGATAGCCCTGTCTTCTCTTCACCTCCATTTGGAAATTTCAGGTCTACCTCGCTCACTTTTTCACAAAAAATTATATTTTTCTTATTTGGGGTTCCAGCTCCTAAACTTTCTTCACTTTATAACTAAAAACAATAAACAATTCTAAACTACGGAATAAAATACTTGTAGACTCACGTATATTTTCATACATTACTTCCAATACTGCCAATAAATTATCACATTGTAAAACTTACTCTTTTTTATATTTTGTCTTCTCTTGTATTCATAAACAAATATTTGAAATTGATCTATTAAATCGTGACCTTGAAGGAACTGACTGTTTTAAGCAAAGTTTAACATGCCAGAGTTATCGCACGGAGACGCTAGAAGATAGATATGGAATATGAATGTATATGTCAAAACGTAATAGACGAATCATAATCATAAAAGTAAATGAAAGTATCAATATTGAACGTAATTGCCAGTATTGATAATTATTTTGAAGACGACAAATATATATATATAAGTTTAAACTACATGTAGAATAAAACTTATTTTTTTACGTAAATCAATTAATCATAACATTGAAGCATGAGAACAATACTGACCCATCAAAATGTAATGATGTGTACACACTAAATTGACAATGTTCTGAACAAAACCATATTAGCTTCATTATTTGATCTGAAGTGCTACATGTTAAGGATTTTGAAATGTGAATAACAGAAACCAATTCATGCGTTGGGAGCAATTGCAATGCAAAATAACAGCACAGATTAGTCTCAATATGTAAGTGATCATTGCTTAATTACATTCTATTGAACTAATCTTCTGCACACAATGAAGAAAAAAATCAACTGGGTGAAACCAAAAAATACAAACATTTTACATATTACCAATTTGAACATGAGAACTATGTAAATAGTCAAATTGTGAGTGCTATTAAAAAGCTACCCTACTACGTAGAGAATTATTTACATTTGCATCCCTTCTTGCAGTATTATTTTCAATAGTGCGAGTGAGTACTTCAGCAAGTCGCACTACTCTCAATAACCGATTAAAAACGTTTATAGACTGCCCATCTATTCGCACTTGCATAGTCTGTTTTGACAACTTGACACTCGCATTGTTTCAAGAAATTCAATGTTTACAAATTTCTGCAAAAGAAGAGGTTGTTTAGAATGTATACGGTATCTATATATAATACATTGTAGATTACTGTATATTCTGTACTATATATTATTGTACATTGCAAAGTATCAATTTCTGTACAAATTCAAACTCCAATGTTTTCTAGCCACCTTGCATTATCCTTAGTCCATAACACGGATTAAGGATAATGCATGAACCTTGTCATCTTACCACTTTAGTTACCGATTTCTTCCAAATATTCCACCAATGTTCAGAACTAACTAATCTCCACCGTTCATACAGGTACATTACATAACCTTATTCAAAGTCCAATGAATCTCGTAATAATTCTGGACATTGATGAAACCAGTAGTAGATCTCAGACGTCATCCTCTGGTGGCGCACATCGACATTGATGCACTCTTGAATCTGTGATGTAAAGCTATGCCAAAAATGTCAAGAAAAGTAATTATTTTGTAAATATATTACGGTTTATGGTTGTAGATCATAGCCTATAGTACTCCAGACCTTTAAAGGAAGTTAGCACAAAAGTTTCATCGGCATTGGTTCAGTAGATTCAGAGATTACCGCGTTGTAAGACAACGCACTTCTGTCTTTATATATTAGTATAGAGTATAGATATAGAAGTATAGATAAATCTTTACACATCTCCTCTGTCTGTAAACATAATTCAAATTCATTAATAAATACTAATTAATAGTTTATTTATCAGTGAGGAAAACTAATACAGTAATGTAGATCACTTCCAATACTGAATAACAGCTCCATATTCTACATAAAATGTGTTGAAAGTGTAGCGTTCCAATCGTCAGCGATGCCAAGGTCAGACATGGGCCAACTGACCACCAGTCAATTCTTCCCAAGAAATTAAATGTTGTTCAGAACAACACCCTTTTATTATTTATGCTCCAGTACATCCAGTACTTATGGTAATTTAGAAACTATCCACAGCCCTTTTACTATAGCTTCGTCGAACGGCTAAGCAGGTCTGCTTACTTCGACCTCTCAAACATTTCTGATTACTAATCTGCTATGAACTTGCTATCTTCGAAGTTTCATTTTCTTTTAGGTACTTTTAGCATTCTGAAATCAAATTCAAAGCCTGAAAGTTTCTATCATGTACCGTATCATTTTTAACTTTTCCATATATACATACGTATAAACAGGAGTAATATACGTAGTATAAAGTTATGTAATACGGTTTCATTTTCACGGTTAACTCTGAATTGTCGAAAATTCCAAAAGTTTGAATTTTTTCTGCGTCTTCCTACAGCTATTAAATTGAAGACACAGATTTTCCCTTCAAAGAAACTTGTTGTGCATAAATAGTTCTTTCAATTAGGTCATGCAGATTTTTTGAATATTTTAGTAGTTTTCGTGCAATAGAGCGTGAAATATTTGCAATTTTAAAAATTACAAAAACAAGATTTTCTCAAAAAAGGCTCCAAATTTTTTCTTTAAATTTTTGGTAGGGGTAGTGCCAAATCCAGCCTACCGATGACATAAAAGCCCCATTGCTCTATTCTTTTGTTCTTTTTTCAAAAAATACAAAAATATAATTTTTTGACTTGTCTCTCACTTCGGTAATATTTACATAAGAGACAATTTCTTCACAATATTATATTTATGAGTACATGTGCTTTAAATGATGTCATGTAATATTTCTCGAGAACTCAACTGTTTTCTGTAAAAATGAGCTCAAAATTCCCTATTTTCAGAGATGCTGAAACACCATTTTCTCAAAAATGGCTCAAAATTTTTTCTTCAAATTTTTCCAATAGATAGTGCTAATTGCACTGTTTAATATGACGTAAAGTTTATTTTGGTGTATTATTTTGTGTTTTCAAAAATTACACAAATCTATTTTTTTTTAAATATCTCTCACGCCGTTAATTCCATTAACTTGTGTGCATTATTACATTTGTGAGTGGAAGTACTTCAAATGGCTTTAAATAAACTTTTTCAAAAACTCAATAAATTCCTGTGAAAAAGAGCTTCAAATTTCGCATTTACAGTAATGCTTAATCGCCATTTTTTTAAAACGCCTTCAAGTTTTTCAATGAAAATTTCTATTTAGGACGATTACACTTCTTTAATATTCTTGAAGTCATATTTCGATTCTACGATTAAGAAACCGAATAGTTGAGAAAAGTCAAGAAAATGTACTTTCGGGGCGATAGATGGCAGCTGGCCAGAGAAAGAAGCAAGACCTTAAAGCCAATCCACACCAAGGATATTAGAAAAAGTTGCTACTGGCCTGTGCTATTCTGTAGCACCTCTAGTTAAATTTTATTTTAATTTCCTTATAGTGTAATTTACGTATGCTCAATGGTTAATTATATAAACCGCAATACTTTATCAGGGGTAGTTTTATGATGTATTTGATAATCAAATGTATTTAAAATGTTTTAAAGTGTTTATAGTAAATACCCAGAGAACCAGACGTTTCTTACCTGATAGGGGTGCGAGTGCTTTAGGAAGTTAACGTACACCCTTGCCATTATCCAATGTCACTCCTTGCCACTCCTTGGTGACATCGCATCCTTGATAACGTCGCATCACTCATGAATGAATGATCCAGAATCTTTTTGTTGTGTATGGGCGAACTACACATTGTATAAGCAGGGGGGTAATATTACAGATTTTGTAAAAAAATAATATCTTGCCTATTTTGGAATCTAACTTGGAGAGCAATGTAAACCTTGGGCTCCCTATAGAATATGTAAAGTATACACTAAAGATCTTTGCCCTTGGGTCAACGGCAAAATACTGTCGTTATCGTTTAGAATACCTATGGTATGGAGAGAGCAATGAAGCCTTTGTGATGACTTACTTCCTTTCGTGTGATGTCAAATGGGTGCAATTCAAAAAATAAAATTGTATAGCCATTTGTTCGGTCAGCCACTTTACCTGTTCCCCATGGGCCTTCCATACTATGATGTAAGTGATTGGAAACTGCACCTTGATGCTTCCAAGAGAAGTTTAAAGAGTGTTCTTTAGGGAAACATTTTTGGTATGACGTACTAGAAAAGAATAACACAGACGACTGTTTCTGTTTGATATTTACAATATATTTACAATATATTTACAATATATTTACAATTAATGTATAAATATTATAATACAAAATTTAACCCCTTGGCAACCTTTCAATTCTCTTAGCCGCGAAACCCCGCGACCGCCCCTAGGCCTAGCCAAGGACCACTGCTCGGAAGCAGCAAAAAGCAACGCGAGGTGCGAAGCTGTCGACATAGAGTCACGTAACTACAGAAGTTACATGGCCTGTCGCCAAACCGATCTTCGACCTGAAGATCACGTGCAAAGATAGCACTGGAGATACCCCTCGTCTTTCGACACTGCGTATCCTGCGAGGCGCATGTCGGCGCAGCTTAAGTATCCGTTGGCTCGCCCCCACCCTACAAGCGGCGGGCGTCATTCGGCTCGCTGGCCAACTGATGTTATTGCGATTGAACTACAGTGAACACAACTGGCAAGTTTGTGGTTATTTTAAATATCTTATTAATCTGCCGAGTAAACAATCAGGTTTTACCATATTTCCATGCTTTCTTTGCCTGTGAGTTAGCAGAGCACGAGTTAATCACTGGAATAAGAAAGACTGGCCACCTCCAGAATGTTTGGAAGTCGGTTCTAATAAGGTTGTGCGCAAAAGTCTTGTGAGTTCTTCTAAAGTTTTGTTGCCACCTCCCCATATTAAGCTTGGCTTTAATGAAACAATTCATAAAGGCTTTAAATAATGAAGGAGATGTTTAAGTACATAAGTGAGAAATTCCCAATACTATCTGAAGCACAATGATTGTCTGAGACAGCTTTGAATGTTTATTATATTGTTACACCCTGCAATCAAAAGGTTTATATTTTCTCACAAACGTATTTGGGAATCACGACATGTTGTCTGATTGTTAATTTTTATTTCTGGTGTCTGATATATCAGAAATTCTTGTGGATTTTGGAAGTGGCCTACACAAAGTATTAGAAATAATTTCTACATTGTACTTCAGTTGCTCTTAGTGAAAATCTGTGACAGATTTTTCTTGTACTTTCACGAGAGCACCAAAATGAATTTCGCTGATTGTAAGTACCTTTCTGGTTCTGTGGGAATTCTGATTTGGTGTTGTTGACGTTCTTATCAGAAGAAATAAAAGCAAAGCCATCGAAAGCCGGCTATCTTAATAAAGCTAGTATGTTGACGAAGATGACCTCTTTTATTTCTTCTTTCTGGTTCTATTTCTAGGTGAGAACGTTTTTGCCAGGACAATTGTGATTTTAAGTGCTTTTTGATGAGTGAACTTTCCTGGATGTTATTTACAGCAGTCAGTATTTATTTATATCAGCGTCCATTGTCCGTTTTAGAACTAGCTTCTTCCAGTTATTTAGTGATTTTTTTCTTGAACAACAAACACTTCTTCTGTTTCGAATTTGTTCTTTTTGCAATATAGTTTAAATAATAAATAGAGTTTGACAATTTTAAAATAGATGGTATAAAACCTGATAAAGTAATACTTAACACATATTTTTGGTTGTATTATCTCTAAAAGTTGAAAGACATTATAGTTCTCTATAAACGTCTGAAAAAACAGGTAAATAACATAAATAATTAATAATAATAATAATAATAATAATAATAATAATAATAATAATAATAATAATAAATATAGTATTTCATACGTCAAAAAGAATTAGTACTTCCTCACTAACCAGGCGATTACCGTAGACTTCACGTATGCTATTTGAGAGTTATTTGAAGTATTCATTTCACAATTTCTTTTAAGCAAACTGCACAGAGACATATAATTTTAGTATTGTTTATTATTACCATCAACACGAGTTTACAATGCTTCTCATCATTGTAAGTGTCCAAAATTGGCCGAAGTGCGGGCATTTCCTCGTGTATTGAAGCGGCCCGAAGGTCTCGCGAATAGTCGGCTACCAGCGCTCCAGCGACCACTATGTGAAACTTCGTCTGTTCGCGAACTCCCATAAAGGATCGGCAAAGCATCGCGGCTTGTATGTATACTAGCGGGCTGTGAAACGAGGTACCAGAAGCGCTGGAGCATCAGTATACTTGCAGAATATTGTTGGATGTTAAAGCGTGAAATGCCTGAAGACAAACATAAAAGAAAAAGGAAGAAGAGCCCTTTCTCAAGTATAAAACGGGCATAAAATTTATGTGAAACTTTCCAATAGTACAAGACAAAATAATGCAAAAACACTCTAGTGACATACACAGTGTATATTAACATAGTGTGTATATTAACAATCATACACATTAATTTCAGCCAATTGTGTATATTAAATAGTTTTTTCTTTAAAATAAAAGAGTATTATCAAAATGTTAATGATGAAATTCGCAAAATTATACAATAAAAGTAAAGTGGTTTCGCAGGAAAACCTTGGAATAGAACTTTATGACATAAGCAAACGGATTGAAAAGTCGTATTCAGCAGAATGACATTACATAAAATCACATTTTTTACTTTAGGCAACAAACAAAAAGTTTAAATTCGCAGGATAGTGTTATTTATTTTTACGTTCAGTTCCTCTTTACCAAGAGGTCATACAATATCAGCAAAACAGTATCATCATGGAGGAACGCTATCAGGGACCAATCAACATTGCATCAACTGATGTCACTGCAGCGCCTCTGACCGGGAGGTCCTAGGTTCGAGTCCTGACGGCGGCAGGATTTTCGACACTAGCTTTTTAGCTAGGTCGAGTTCAGTCGCTGTCTGGAGGAGCATTCTAGCGGCCGGCTGCTCTAATCGGTAGTTTTCCGTGGTTTCTCCGATCAACACCAGGTGAATGCCGGAGCAGTACCCTACCAAACGGGCCACGGACCGCGCGCGATCTGTCCTTCCTCTTCCTTGTCCTATCCGCTCCCCTTTCACACACACACTAACATGCACTTCACTACCATATATTCCGGGAGACCAGTTGGGAGCTTAGAGCTTGTCCCGCCTGGGGGGTGCCCCGCTGGTGGGAGAGTCCTGGTTAGGGGGAAACCCTACTAGCCGACGGTAGGTCGGCGCCGGATATCGCCATCCAGCGGGGGAAGATCACCCCCCTCTCCCAAGAAAAAACACGCACTACACTAACGGAACTAATGACCAAAGCAGTTGACGCGCCCGGAAACACGAAGGAAATCAATCAATCAATCAATGAAACCAATCAACATTATTGTAACCTACCGTACCGATTACTAAAGTAGATCATGTAACAGCAATTACTTAAGTAGATCTATCATTTACTTATTTCGTGACGTGTGATTACACCGTCAGGCATCCCTGGGAATATCTCAGTTTACGGATAAACTTCCCTATCGGTAGTGGGTTCGTCTTTGCTAAACTACTGATCAATTAACAAGCCAACACAATTTTACAGTTTTAAATAACAAATAACATGTATTCTATTGAATGAAAATCACTGTACAAATGAGATTCACAGATCATCCTATGTTCTCACTTTTCGTCAAATTATGGTAGCTAATTCCCTACCTAAACTGCAGTTTTCACTAAAGTGATAATAACTCTGATCCCCGTTTACAAGAAACAAGCAATAAATACATATTTTCACTTCACAAAAAATATCACACATGAGACACACACATCATAGTACAAATATTCATCCTGTAAAAAAAATACATACACACAATACTCGAAATTCACTACTACCTTTTAAATCGCTAATTACATTACACTTAATAGTCACATTTGACCTTCGGCTTCTACATAGCCTTTCAACACAAAATTTTGTTTCATAACGTCTCTTAAATTATTTGAATCAATTACATATGACTCTAAATAAATAATTCTGTACAAAACAACTTCTATCATAAACATAAGGATTACTCTAATCTGATTCCTCTTACGACTGTCGAAAAGAAATAAAATCACTGGCTAGCAAGACCAATGTTATAAGAAACGTGCCCGATCAACGTCTGTTATTGAGCGAAGCTCACATTACAACGTTTTGGCTAGTATAATTATAATCCTATCTCAGAAGGTTTTTTTTCAGACTGGAATTTAATGAGTGTTCTTTCTGTTTTTATGTGACTCACGACCGGCGAATTCCTCAAGTTGGTCCCGCGCTGTGTCGCGACGACACTCGCGCCTCAAGGTCGTCGTTCTTCTGCAAGGTCCGTGCGTTGCCTGTCGCGTCGAAACTGGAGCACTTCCGAACGCCGTCCCCTCGTCGTTCGGCGAAAATTCACCACAGCCCTCGCAGAGGCGATGGTCGCATCAAAATGCCAGTCCGAAACTCCAAGTTATGACTTCGTAAAGTCAAGCTAGTTGTTGGATAATCCGTACTTCTAATAATTCTCAAAATTTCATAATAGGATTTCCAAAGTGAAATTCCAAAAATAAGAATAAAAATATATGAAAAATATATGAAATGTATGAAAGCTGTAACAAAGAAGAAACATGTCCTATGTTACAACAGTCCTCCTTTCTAGCAACAAGAATGCAGCAACGTGGTTTTACAGATTCATTTCGATCTATTACCGCCGTCGTTCTTTCATTCATTGCATTCTTCTTTAATATTCATTTACTAATTCCATGTAATCTCACGACATTCACAGTACGTAAATTCATGAAAAGTGTTCAGTCATTTACCTTTTATTAAAGCTTTTGTGTTCCGTTATCTTCCGCGTGTCCCTCGTCGACTATGTGGTGTACTTGTAGGCAACCGTTCACCTCGGCGCCTCGAACCAGAAAGAGAGCGAGCTCTTTTGACGCAAGTTCACGCCACGTCCGTATTTCCACAAAAATTTCCTGATTGGCTATGGTCTGAGTGCGTTCAGAAATCCTTTTCTGACTTACGCCATCTCTTTGCCACTATAGGAACTACGTGTAGGGCCTAATGTCGGGTATTATTGCTTCTATTTTCCGTTGGTCATAAATGTGACCGACGACAAGCGGTTACATTATGGGGTAAGGTGCCGTTGTAGCGATTCTTATTCGTATTTGCGATGAATTCCAGTACATGAGAAGAGAGTGACATATCTTCAGCGCTAATCAGTAGTTGATATTTGTGCTCTTTTCACGATATTAATCGCAATGATGTCTCAGACCATTATTTCAAGCTGTGAAAAATGGGAGGAAATGGGGTTTGCGGTTTTCAAAAAACTCATAGAATTATTTTATTTCGGGTGAGTGCTAACTCAAGACACTGTGGCATGTTAGAAGGTGACTGAAGTCACACAAAAGTGCCAACACATAACATATAATAGCTAAAATGTACTTTTTAATTTGGGTTAGTCTACTTTGCTCTCTTAGGATGTTGATGTTAATGTGGGTTAGTGAGTGATGTTAATGTGCGTTAGTTCACTTTCTTCTTTTAGAATTTTGGTTTTATTTAGGTGCAATAAGTAAGAACACATTTATTGCATTTATTTTGAACAAAAGTTGTGAGCGTAATAAAAGAATGTACAGTTTAATCACAATCAACTCTAAAACCACTTCCTCCTCCAGTGAGACGTCGGTTAGTCGCTCACCACCAGGGACTTGTACCGACGATCGAATATTGTTGTAAAAATCATGACACTAGGAGAATAAAGGTCAGTAGTTGAATGTGATGGGAATCAGCTGATGACATTGCAATGGGTAGCTGATGTCACTTCAAATTTCCTCTTAATAGCACTCCATTTAAATTATCCATCACACTCTCACACATTGACTCCTCAACGCACTTCCACGTATAATACTCTACACAATGAAACTTCCCCTTCGCGAGGGTTTCTCTCAAGATCCGGTCAGTCCGTTTGTTTCCGCGCGTGTGAGCGAATCGTATCACAAACTGCAATTCAGCCAAGTTTTGTTTATTGTTCATGATTTTTTGTATTGTCAACTAAATATCAGTCAATAATAAATTAATAAATACAACCACCGTGAAATGAATTCGCTCCCCCGGTGTACAATGATATTAGAAGTTACTAAGTAGAATTAAAAACATGGATGTTTACAAACATCGATAGTTATGGGTTGATGTGTTTTGAACATCAATTTTTAAATGGCGATATTTAAAATATAGCGTTATAGCAAGCGACAGCACTAGCGATCTTCTGTGTAAGCACAGTTCGAGTTTCGCATCACCTGTGCATCTGTGCATGCGCAGAACATCGAGATCGCAGTCGATTGCTTCCTCCAATGCCGTGCCAAAAGTCTAATATATGAACATATCAATATTTTAAAACATCGATATGTGGACGATGTCACATCCCTAATGCAGAGTGCAAGGTACAGAAACATGTCCGTAGATATAGCCCCCCCCCCACACACACTTATCGCAAAGTAAAAGAAATTCCAGAATTTTGTACTAATTAAGAACTAATTTATATCCAAATTTAAAAATTTTGAACCGATGCATGACATCAAAATATACCATTTTTAATAGAGTGGGTGCCAGAAAGACGTCAAATCAGTATCTCCATCCACAGAAAACGCATGAACACAGAAAGAAAGAAAAAAGAAGAAAAACAAAGGATAGAATTTTGAACTAATTAGACTATATTTTCATATATGCTGTAATTAAAAATTACACACACACACACACACACACACACACACATATATATATATATATATATATATATATATATATATATATATATATATATATATATATATATATATTAGTATAGCAAATAACAATTGAGGTATAAATTATACCTTAATTAGAACATAATATGGGCTGTTTTATTTATTTAAAAACTTCTTATAATATAAAGGAACTTATACAATCCATTTTAACATTATTTGAGACATTGTAACATTATACGAGAATGTAGTCTTTAATTAGTTCAAAATTCTGGAGTGTTTAGTTTCTTGTTTCATGTTTTTCTAAGGGTTAGGATGCTGAATTGAGATCATATCTCTATTCATATATCATTCTATCATCACTCCCACTATTAAAATTCTTTTCTACATCGGTTTAAACATTTTAAATTTGGGTATAACTTAGTTCTTAGGTAGTACAAAAATACTGGGATTTTTTTTATTTTGCGAGTGGGGGTGCTATCACTATGGACATTGCAGAAACATCTGTCAAATGATCTCAAGTGCCATCTACGAACTTACACACGAAGTGTTAAGCAATCGCCGGATGCAGTGCCTAAAGAATCTCACAGAGTGCGCTAGCGACACTCTTGACGTTTTTATTCTTAAATCGTTGTTAAAGTATTTGCTTCGTTGGAATCGAAGTTACGCGAGTAAATTTCAACGAAATTGTCGCTGTTTCAAGGTTATGAGGACGTTTGCAACAACAAGTGATGTTTTCGTCATTATGCAATGAATAATATTCATTTCTCTTACTTTTGTCGAAGTTTAAGTAATTTATATAGATGTCCGTGCTTATTGCTCCAAATTGTTGATTTGGTACTGATTATCTATTCAATACTATAAAACGTGGTATTTATAGAAGTTACACAATAATAGTGTATGAGGAATTGTGCTTTGAAATTCTCAATTTTATAATCATTAAAATTTTGCTAACATCTTTCTTCAGTCGCCCTTAGATAATTTAGCACAGATTTTCATTGAAAGAAGACAAAATAAATATATTACTTGTTGGTATATTAATGTGATAGTCAATTATTTATAATCTGGTGTATAAATAATTCAGTAATTGAATGTATTGATTCTCAATCTCAGTCTACCAAATATGGACGGCTCAAGAACATTGTCTGTTACTTTCTCTCTACGGAATAGAGAGAAAGTAAAGTAATGCTGCCCGAAAAAACGGCAAAATTTCGTCAGAAAAACTCATTACAGGGCCCTGGTAACGCAAAAGTAGATAAATTCAGTTGCTAAATTTAGTAACAAAAATCTTCTATCACGTGGGGCAGCCAGAATCCATGTTTTGTGGGTCGTTGATACCGAAAAATCGAATGACGTCAAAACGTCTGTCCGTCCGTTCGTCCCTCTGTCTGTCCGTCCATCTGTGAATAACGTCAGTGGTTAAACCGTTCAGCTAATTCACTCCATAATTTATATTTCTCAATCGATCTGATGTGGCAGCCCTTCGAATTTGAAACCATATTTCAATTTTGGGGGGTCATTTATATGAAGCCTTTGGAACATTTTCAAATTCTTCCAAAAAATGGCTCCATTATTATTGATTGAAGTTTGTTGCTGGATACTGTGAAGGACGTTTAAGAGAATGACGCAGCTCTCATGTTCGTTGAAAACCCTTATTTTTCGAAAATTGCAAAAACTTCAAATTTTTTTCGGAGTCTTTCTACAGCTAATCTATTAAAGATAGATATTTTTCCCTCAATGAAATCTGTTCATTAAAGATAGATTTTGAAATAAGGCCATGTACAATTTTTCTAAAATTTGAGAACTTTTCGCGTAATTTTGCGTGAAAATACAAGCGAAAAAGTACGTGCTGTTTTAGCACTACTAGTTTTTTAAATGTTGAATTAGGTTATATTTTATCACATTTTGTCTTTTATATAATATTGTATTTAAAAACGTATTTAATGAAGTCCTCCCCTATTAAGCCCTTCATTAAGATTTGTTACTGATTATAAATTCATTAATGTTGAATAAACTCGGTAATTGCCGCAGAAATCTTTTGAAAATCCATATCGATAGATAAAAAGAAATAATCAATCCATGCAATAAAATATACTTCCCGATGAAGCTGCAAAATGAGATATTACTACTAACGTAATTTGAAACGTCTTACACAGTTTTAAAAACTAGCTTCGATACTATCTGTACGTACTAGGATATTCTTATCTGAGAAAATTTTGTAATAAGAAAAACGTGCATGGTATCTTGTTGGTTTAATCGCGCCGCCAATCCCTTTACGCTACATAACAAAATCTGTATGCTGACAGCTCAACTTCCTAAAAACTATGCAATGCTTATGCAATGCTATCAAGGAGAGTCATCCCATTTTATGAATATAGTTTAACGTGTTGCGGAACACTTCATGAAAACCTTATCGGGAAGCATAATACGTCGTTTTCTCGCGTTAGTTCGCACGAACTCACTTGATTCTGCGGACAAAAATTGCACAAGGCTAGTTGAAGCTGTCAACTTTCATATCATATGGACATCATTGTATTAAGAGTGCCATATTCCAATAAACGTGTTTTCAGACAAAAATGTACTGTACAAAAGAAATATATTGCATAACAATATCTGGTATTTGCTCTTCTGCACCATGGGTATTTTGGAATTAATGAATACGTAGTATTACAACCATTTCACTTAGAATTAAGGTACAAGAGGACTCTTTTATTACTTTTATAATGTATAAGTTACAGCCATTTGTTGACAAAAAGAGCATTATAAAGTGTGTAACTATTCTATACTACTACCGGGAGCGGTAGCTCAGTGCATCAACTGATGTCACTGCAGCGCCTCTGACCGGGAAGTCCTAGGTTCGAGTCCTGACGACGGCAGGATTTTCGACACTAGCTTTTCAGCTAGGTCGAATTGCGCGCGATCTTTCCTTCCTCTTCCTTGTTCTATCCTCTCCTCTTACACACACACACACACACACACACACACACTTACACTAACATGCACTATACAACCACATATTCCAGGATACCGGTCGGAAGCTTAGAGCTTGTCCTGGCTGGGGTGGTGCCTCGTTGGTGGGAGAGTTCTGGTTAGGGGGGGGGGAAACCCGTTATCTCGCCATCCAGAGGGAAGAGCACTGCTATCTCCCAAAAAATAAACGTGCACTACACTGACGGGACTAATGACTTAAGCTGTTGAAGCTTCCGGAATCACTAACCAACCAACCAATCTATACTACTCTTGCAGTTAGTGACTCTGAGAATCTTGGATTTTTCGCTATCTTGCAAAATTCACGAACGAATGTCAACTATTTACATACACCATGGAAATTTTAAAATGGCAATAATCTACTCAA
This sequence comes from Teleogryllus occipitalis, assembly GCA_011170035.1. Classification (NCBI taxonomy): domain Eukaryota; kingdom Metazoa; phylum Arthropoda; class Insecta; order Orthoptera; family Gryllidae; genus Teleogryllus; species Teleogryllus occipitalis. The sequence continues at coordinate 107,751 of BLKR01009049.1, read as the reverse complement.
AGTTTGGTCCGTGCAGAAATGTTGAGCAAGGAGCTAGAGTGGAGAATGGGAGGCAACTGAATCAGTCACGGGCGTCTCTAGCGAAGGGGAAAACAAGCATTTGTGCTTTAAACACTGCCGTGAACATCGTCTCCACCGCAACCGTCGTTTTTGACGATTATTAAAAAAGAGCTACAATAATATCCCGCAGTTTTGCTCGCATTTACATAATTTATTTTAATTCCCACCCCGTAGGCGTGTACAGACTAAAAGAATAGAGGGCAGCATCATCATTTCTGGGCATTTATCATCTTTATCAATTATCTTTATTAGATAAATTTGACTTAAACGTATTTTACTAATAAATATAAAAATACACAAGGATAATGAAATTATTACAATGTTTTTGTTAATAAATACAAGTGAATATTTGATCTACCCCAAATTTTAAAAAATCCCCAGATTGTAATGAGGAAAAAAAAAAAAAAAGAAATCAGGAATTGGACATATTTACTGAAATAATGTTTTATTTGTACGACCCTTTCAATATTGCAGGGGGTCTCGCACCCCGCGGTGCGCATGCCTGTGACCCATCGTCCCAACATTTCGTGCCAGAGTCGCTCGAAGGCTCCGTTGGTGAGTGCAAGTGGATTTTGCACCGGCCGGCGCTGGAGCTTTCCGCGCGCCCCAAGGTCGACGAGTGCAGCGCAGCGCAACGGGGAGGAAAGGAAATGCCTCCACGAGGCTTCGACGGAGGCCGCGCCTGCCGCATCAGCTGCGCGCCGAGCACGCGCGACCTTGCAGCGCGCCTTGCACTTCCGTCGCCGACAGACGGGCAGGCAGCGCCAAACAGGGTTTCAACCCAGGGATACAATTTTTTAACTATCACACACTCAGAAAAGTATAGGACACATGATACAATATAGGCAGATTTAGACATGTGAATGCAGGGACTGCAGCGTCTCGACTCCTTTCATTGTGGCTATAATATATAGCAAACAACATAATCATAACACAGATACTTCTTCTGCCTGATGGTAAGCCATTGAAGGAACTCAGAGCTCATCCTGCCATCTTCTTGGGCGTTCTACATCCCGATATCCGAAGGGTTTGTTGTCATATGCTACTTGTGTTAATCTTGATATTTCCATTCTATTGATATGATTCGTCCATTGACATTTGTAGTCTTTGATTTTGATAACCCTCTCTGCGTAGGGTTGGTAGCCCAACCAGAAGAGAATTTTTCAATTACTCATAACGCTCAGAGGATTAATCACGGTTCAAATCAGATGATAACTATGTCAAGGAATAAAGGCAAACCCAAATGGATAACACAAATAATTGCACTTTAATGACTTGCTACCAATTAGGCCCAATTAGACCTAGCATATGAGTACACATTTTGAAGTGGTTTATTAGATTTGTTTTGTACATTTATAATTTTCGGTATTTATAAGTGTAAACAAATATTATCAAATGTTTTGAAGCTTTATATAAGAAAAAAATATTAACTTCATATTTTTTTAATCAGTATAATTTTGATTATTTCGATCAGTGGTCGATCATATTCGACTTTCGACCCCATGACACCATTTCAAATTGCATAAGCCCCTGAGTGTCGAAACCGTTCCCAACGGGAACAAAGGATACATGGAACTTACATGGAAAAAAAGATATTGGGATATCCTCTCGCGTAAGAGATACGCAAGGCGTACCTCTCAATTTATATTAATGAATTTTTGGATTAGGTTAATGTGCGTTAAGATGTGGGGGGATGAATTAGAGTTAATGATGGATGAATAGGATGGAAGACCATATTTCTAAGTTGGGCGGCTGAGGTCCTTCCGGAAGCGAAGTGGGATCGGATGCCAAGGTGGAGGTTTGCTTTTAGGCCCTGGTGAAAGGTAGTGGTGCTGGAGCAGGAAGGGAGTAGAGAGTAGTATTTTTCGGATGTGTTGGGTATATATTCCGACCTTGACGGGGTTAAAAGCTCGTGATGAATTTGGGACTTTGATGTGAGCCTTATGAATTTACGTTGCAGCCTTAAGGCCGATATACACGGTACAGTTTTTGTGCAGATTGGACGAACAGAAAACATGCAGTCTAGACTGCAGGATTTCTGCAGGAAAACGTTTGAGCATGTTCGTAATTTTTCTTGCAGAAAGCTTACAGTTTGACTCAAGCGCATCCACCGGCAGAATCGTTCAGTAACGGATTTGTTTACCCGACGCAAAGTAAGGCACTATAAAGAGTGTTTATAGAGCCCTAACGCAAAGTAACCGGCTATTTCGATTTTGTGGTCAGATGTGTCAAAGTGCGTTTGTGTGAAGTAATAATTGTGATAAACTACTTCTTTTCCTATTCCTACTTTCTATTTTCCTTCTCTATGTTCCTCATGGCTAATGAATACTTAATAAAAATCACACTGCTGAAGGAACGCACAGAAATACCGCCAATGAAAATACTCGGACGGCGCAATTCAGTTGTTTCGCGGTAGACCCCCTAGAAGCGTCTTGTGGCGATTCGAACAGAATGCATGGAGATTACGTACAGAGAATGAATGGGCGACTTTTGGTTTTTATACTTCTAGTTTGAGATCTTAAAGTTTCTGTTCAGCAACTGTAAGAGAATCTGTGCGAAAACGGTACTGTTTATATCGGGCTTTAAAGATTTATTTTGTATCGCCTGAAGCTTTTACAAATTGGTTGGTGCTTATGGCACCAAGCACGGCAGGCATAAGTCATAATAAGTCTTATTACGCTGAATCAGTATGCAGAAAGAAAATTCTGTTCATGAGAATGAAGAGCTTTGATACTTCTGTTAAGGTTTTAGATACTAAAAGTTGAATATATTACTTCCGTGAAAGTCTTTTATCTACAGAGATGTGATAAAACAATACGAGTATATAGTTGTCTAATTACAGTCACATAATTCACAATGCGGACCGGCACTTGCGGTCATTAAACTTGCACAGTTCCCGGACATTTTCCTGCTTCTCTCGAATCCTCGTTCCCCCACCCCGTTTGGGCTGGAATTCACTCGAGAATTCTCGTCCTCTCACGATCTCTCCTCCTAAGTAAAAGAAAGTATTTAAATGCAGGCTTAAATCGAATCACAATTGTTATATTTACGTTTCAAATCTTAAAAGTAATAATTAAACCAATAGAAAGAAGAGGAGCATTGAAAAGAAATCAATTGGTGGGAAATGGTCTGCTTAAAGCCAATCATAAAATACAAAATGGGCAACCATAAGGTTTCTAGATCATTTTTCATCTGTATAATAATAATAATAATAATAATAATAATAATAATAATAATAATAATAATAATAATAGTAATAATAATTCATTTATTTATAAACAGGCAATCGCCCAATAATACATATTATCATAGACGTTGTAGGCAATGTAATACAATAGAATATAAGAACATGAAAGTACATATAGATGTATGCTATGCGTTTAGGTAACTATTTGAAGTCATTTAACAAAGAGTTTCTTCACTAGACTTGATCATTTTTATTGGAGTACATATCTATATTTAATTCATTTACTCATTTGCACATTTTCCATAAAGGTGCAAAATGAAACTGATTTGTTTTCGTTAAAGGTGTTTTTTTAATTAAATATTTACGTGCGTTAGCCTGTGAGGCTTTTGGCAGAAGGTTAAGAAAATATACAATTTATTTTCGATTATAGGAGTTGAAGGAGAAACAAAATGTAGCTAATGCATCATTCCAAAAATAATTCAAAATAATTTCCTATAGGTGAGCTATACTGTTGATGAGAAATGCTAAAGAGGATGGAAGAAATGTTTCGGAAGTTTACATTTTATTCTGATTTGGTGAGTGTTATGTTTACCTAGCTGAAAATGGAGTGCAGATGGTATATGATTTATATGAGAATAAAATTTTGTAGAGAGTTGTAGAAAATAATTTTTGATAGGTAGAATGCCTAATTCATTATGAATTTGTTCATTAGAAATAAACCATGGAGCTTTTAAACAAGTTCTGAGTCAATAATTTTGAAATACCTGAATTTTGATAATCGATGTTTTTGAAGTGGAACCTTGGATTGGACAGGCATATGTGAGAATGGGACGGATCATTGTTAGATAAATTGTAATTTTGGTTTTGACGTTAAGGGAATTTGAATATTTTACTAAAGTAAGTAGTTAGTGCCAACGTTTATTAACTAAAGATATTCTGAGAAGAATATTATTTTTCCAGTGAAGTCTTCTGTCCATTAATATGTCTAAATATTTTACAGGTTCATTTGAAGGAAGCCATTATATATTGTCCTTATGAAAAATTAAAGGAGGTAAGATGTTGTAGTGTCTTAAGGAAAAAATTGTTGCGTTACATTTTGAAACGTTGAATTTTATATGCCAGTTGCTAGCAACTTTCAATGAGGTTTAGATGAGTTTGTAAGGATGATATTGGGGTTTGTAAATTTGAATTAGTGCTATTAGTGCTAAAGAATTTAGTCGTCAGCAAATAAAGCTATGGAAGTATTCAGAGTAGTAGGGAAATCATAAAGAAATAAGTTGAAAAGAGTTGGTGATAGTACTGCTCCCTGAGGGGCCTCGGTATGGATTGATTTAGCAAATGAAAGATGTTGTTTTAAACGAATATGAAAGATACGATTTTCTAAAAAGCTTTTAATTAAATTGTATAAATAGTTGGGAACTTTTAGAAGAGAAAGTTTATATAATAGTCCAGGGTACAATACTGTATCAAGCGCTATTTTAATATCAAAGAAAACTGCACAAAAATATTGATACTCGTAGTTATGAACAGTTTTTAACTGTTTTTTGACGTAAAATAAATAAATAAATAAAAAACATAACCTCCAAATCAACATTGTAAATAAATAAACATTTTTATGTAAAATCTATTGATAATAATTAATTTAATTACAGCAATTTAATACTCACGAATTTCTTTGTAAGATAGATCCATTCTGTGTCCAAAAAAAAGACCCCCATCTCGATCAGGTTTTTCGTCCAGTTTCCCTGATCCATTGAGCAAATGCTGAGATGGCCCCTTGTTTTGCTTCTGGACATAAATGTAACTTCATTTTCTGTGCACGTCTTCTAGAATTCAGTGGGAAATACAATTATTCAAATTATCGTTTCCATGTTGTCGCGGCAGGAAGTAATAAGACCCAAAATTTATTGCTTATTTATCTTTGAAAATAGATTTTATTACATGGGAGTTTTTTTGTTTGTTTTTTTCTCCCTTTCAAAATTCAAAATTTATTGCTTATTTACCCTTGAAAATAGATTTTTTACATGGGAGTTTTTTTGTTTTTTCTCCCTTTCAAAATTCAAAATTTATTGCTTGTTTTATCCTTGAAAATAGATTTTATTGCATGGGAGTTTTTTTTCTTTCTTTTTTTCTCCCTTTCAAAAATTCAAAATTTAAGTAGTATATGACTTCGTGTAGGGATCACAGAATTTTGAAAATGTGCACACAATTCACTTTTCCCCATAGCACGTCATACGCAGTTTTTAACTGTTTTTTGACGTAAAATAAATAAATAAATATGAAATGCTAATGAAATTTCTTCTGTTAAACGGAGAATTTGGTGGTTTGTAGATAAAAGAGTTAGAAATCTAAATTGAGAATATGGTATAGCATTAACTGAATTTAAGAAATTATTTAGTCTGCATGCATTATTTCAAATATTTTACGAATTGAAGATAGTAAGCTAATTGGTCGATAATTTAAAGGATTTTCAGTGGATTTGTTAGGTTTGTCTATGGAAATTACATGTGCTGTTTTCCATGCATTAGGGAAGTAAGAAAGTCTAAGACAGGAATTGAAAATAGCTGTGTAGCGAATGATAATTGAAAAAGGGAATTGTTTAATGATATATGGAGAAATTAGGCCAGGCCCAAAAGAAAAGTTTGGTTTTAGTTTATCTATAAAGTTAAGTACCTCAAAAGGTGAAATAAAAGATATATCACGGGAAGTGAATGAAACAATATTTTCTATTTGTGATAAGACACAAGTGCCGTGTTGAGTATTAGTAGAAGAATGAGGAGTAAATGTTTGTGATAGATATTTAGAGAAAGTTTCACATTTGTTTTGGGGTTCACATATGTATTTATTTTGATCAAGTAGGGAAGGAATGTTTGTAGGGAAGTAGGGAAGGAATGTTTTTGAGTATTTTACGGGTTGTGTTCCATAGACATGAATCATGTATGTTACTATAAAATGATTGACGAAGAATGTGATTAGATTGATGTTAATGACGAAGTTAATGACGAAGAATGTGATTAGATAAAAGTTGGCGAACTTGTTTTGTTAAGAAGTTTAAATAAGTTTTCAGATAAATAGATCTATGTCTTAACCAGTAGTTTCTAACTTTACGTTTATGTAGAATTAATCTATGTATGTAAAGTGGGATTGGTCGGCGAGTATCAATATTCGGAGGAGAGGATGCCATCATATCAATAGCATCCAAAATTGTACGACGTATGACTTAGATGTATTGATCTATTGACTTGATATTTGAAGTTTAGGAATAGGGGGTAGAAGATGAGTAACTAGATTTTGAAAAAAATGGCCAATTTATGTTTTGTATGTGAAATTCAGGTTTAAATTGTGTTGGAGAAATAGAGAATGTGAAAGATAGAGGGCGATAATCCGAAGGAAGTACAGTTTTTACAGGAAGGTGGTAGTAAATTATTGACGTTTTCAAAAGGTTGATTAACAATCCTTTTTTTTTAATTTTCGTCAAAAAAAACAGTTAAAACGGCGTATGACTTGCCATGAGGAAAAGTGAATTGTGTGCACATTTTCAAAATTCTGTGATCCCTACACTAAGTCATATGCTACTTGAATTTTGAATTAAAAAATTGAAATGTGTTGGTATCATCAGAATATTTTGATAAAATGTAGATGAAGCATAATTTTGTTCTGAATTCATATTAGGAATACAATCTTGATTGTTTACTGTTTGTAATGCCGATGATATTGTGAAGGTAGGGACTCCATCATTTGGGATTCGAGCCCTCTCTTTTACGTACTTTTTCGAACTTTTACCTGATTTGATATTGTCTTTCTTGAATTTTTAGGTTATATAAAAAAGATGATATATTCAGAATACTGATTGAAGCTTATTACTTTCTTTAGTAATTACAAATATTTGGAGAAATCAATTGGAGCTCATATACGTGTCAAGGTGTTGAAAATTCAATGTGTTAACTGTTTCTCAAATTTAACAATGGAACATTCCACAAGATTTTTGCATGTAGTACAATCAATGTACAATCAATTTCATTGTTTATCAATTTATGTAAAAACTTAACATCAGTATAATTTCTACATGATTTCCAACGAACTTATATTCACAGTATTAGTAACCTTGGTATTGTCTTACTCGACTTATTCGACTTATTCTAGGCAAGGGTAATTTCAATTTCCATGCAACAAAATTTAAAAATTTATGCTGAACTCTTTCTAGTTTATTTATGTTAGTTTCATAAATGGGTACCATACAGGAGAGGCGTACATTAAGATTGGTCTAACCAAAGTCAAGTATAATGTTCGAAAATATTTTGGATTCTGAAAGTCATGGGTCATTCTCTTGATGAAACCCAGCATACAATTTGCTTTGGATATTAGTTTATCTACATGCTATGAAAATTTGAGCTCGGTATCAAAATAAACTCCCAGATCTTTCATCAGCGTGAGTTCATCCAAATGGGATCCCTGAGGTACACCTGATGTTACCATTACATTTCTTGAAACAAACGATTTGTATTTGATGTGTGTACTCGTTGTGACAAATAATCTTAAATACAATTTAAAATTGTGCCACAGGCACTAATATTATATAATTTCATCAAAAGTAGTTCATGGTGTCAAATGGCTTAGAGAAATTAGTGTAAATAGTATCAACTTGGGAATTTGATTTTAATTTTTCAAGTGTGAAGTGCTAAAATGTTAACAAATTTGTTGTTGTTGATCGCTTACGTCTAAAACCATGTTGTTCGTTAATTAGTATACTCTGTAGGACACCAGATAGTTTATCTGTAATAATTGATTCAAATAATTTCGGTATTGTGCTCAATTTCGAGATAGGTCTATAATTTTTCACATCAGACTGGTTACCAGATTTATGGAGAGGAGTTATAAAACTCCTTTTCCAGATTGCTGTAAACGTGCATTCAGTCAGCGATTTTGAAAACAGATGTAAAACGGGAGTAACATTTGTTTTACAATTTTTTAAAAATTATGGTGGTATTGCATCTGGTCCAGGACCCGCTTTTGCTTCTTATTTACCTATTGATGAAAAGACATAATGTTGAGTAATAATGAGACATAATGATATCAGTATGTGGTAAATTTATTAATATTTACATTATTATTATCATTATGATCTTCTATTTGATCATTATCATTATTGTTATCCTTGTATACCGATTAGAAAAATGTTGCAAAACAATCTACTATCTCACTACCCTTATCAGCACAAATACCATTGTATGTCATAACATTTGGCAAACCATTTTCTCTTCTTGCTGAGTTTGTAAATTTCCAAAATGATTTAATATTATAGTCTAAACGGTCTTCTATATTATCTATATATGAATTATAATCATCATTTGCTTTTATTGTACATTTCTTACGAATGTCGGAAAATATTTTATAATATTTATCATCACCAGTTGATTTTTAAACAAAAAGGGCCTCGATTTTATCCTTGAAAAGTTATTATATGAATTTCTGGCATCTCCAAAACGTTCTGTATCATTTTATTAAAAAATCCTGAAAAATTGTCGAAAATTGAACGGGAAATAAATACATTAAAAAAAGTAATTTCAATTCATGGGAATACCATGGGGGATATGAATTACTAACAATAATGTTTTTTGGCACATATTTTTCAATAATTTCATACATCTTGTTATAAAAACATGAAAGAGACGACTGAAGTAATTTAGTTCAAAATATGGTAACAATTGAAAGATAATATTTCATTATTTATACTCACATAATCAGCGTTTTGAAAATTATACTTAATGTCATGCGAATTTAGAGTAGTAAATTTTTCACATAAAACATTTTTTAATATATTATTTAATTGAAATAAATTTAAATAGCTCATAGAATTAGTGATCACCGAAACTATTATAATTCCATTCGTGGCATTCGAAAATTCACAAAATATTTTAGAATTTCTATTTGTCCAATACACATGTGGCAAATTGAAGTCACCTGCTATGAGAAATTTTGATGTTGGATACAGTTCAAAAATGTGCTCGAGAGAATCGATATACTCATATAATTTACAGAATTGAATTTGGAGGGATATGCACAGCATTTACTATTAGATTTAATTTACCAATTTTTACCAGTTATAAAAGATGTTCGATATCAGTAGCCGATGGAGTAATCTCCACACTGTTGAATTTCCGATAAACCGCTACAAGTACGCCACCACCTCATTCAAGCTGACTGGTTGGTGATTTTCTGTGAAATCTGTAGATGTCATAATTTGGAAGGGCGAATTCATCACTAGACATGTAGCGACGTCTCTGTAAATATCAATAAATCTGTATGCTCGAATAATGGTGCATTTTTGTTTAAATATTGATTGTGGAATAACTTAGTGTTAGTTTCCCCGATAGTTTGCTGTGGTTGTTTTCTTCTTGTCACTTCCGTCGACGATTGTAGGGATTCCATCAATGTACTTTAACAGTTTATGACTATCTCCATTTTTATAGCTGTCTCCAGATTTGAAAGCAATTTTGCAAAATAAACAACAAAATAATTTGTTGTGGTGTTTGATCTGCACCAATTTTAGCTATTCCAAGATATTTCTTCTTGTTTCTCAAAATGTGTAGTGAATAATCATTTTCAAGAACAACTTTCAATGGTCTGGGATTATTGTGCTGTTGTTTTCGACGTATTTAGGTGTATTAAGGTGTATTTTCACTAGTCGTATTAAGACGTATTAAGGTGTATTTTCACTAGTCTCATTGCTGACTCAACACATTTGTCTTCAGTGAATTTCGCAACAATAGATTCAGCAGCCCGCTCATCAGCTATCAAATGCTGTTCTGTTTGTAAATTAGGATCTTCTATCAAACCATGTATTATGATATTCTTTGATCGACGCTCTTTCACGAAATTCAGCATAGAGAGATTCCATTTCTATGGAGAGTTGCCCTTTGGAATTTTCAGAATTACGAGCTTTCATTTCATTCATCAAAATTTCATATGACTTACACAATTCATGTAGTTTGTGTTCATGTTCACAAGGGTTACTTTTATATTCAAGTTATTCACATCACTTTTAGTTTTCACAAAACCAGTACATTTGCCTAGCAGTTTTCATCCTACTTTTGCTTCAGACAATGTAAAACTTTTACATTTCGGATGATATTTTTCATTACAAATTACACTGGACATAATACACTTCACCATTGTTGCTTTTGATAACAATCTCTTCACTACACTGCTTACACTTAGAATACATTATTTATACCTTAAAAAAGTTTACATGTAATCATTATAGTACAAAGCATATATCACAACTTGTATCTTTCAATCAAATTGTAATAATGGATGTCAACAATCAGTCCGCAACACGAAAACAAAACACGTCCGACTCCGACCGTAGAAAACTGAAGATTAATAATAATAATAATAATAATAATAATAATAATAATAATAATAATAATAATGATAATAATAATAATAATAATAATAATAATAATAATAATAATAATACAGGATTATGTACAGCATATATTCCATAAATACAATACATAATTCATGTCTTCCATCACTGTAATATTTTTTTAAACATAGCTCAGTTAATATGATATGATCTTGTTGAAGCATATTAAGACCTAAAATTTTACCATACCTAATTTTTTGACCACCACTCTCTAGTTTAAAAGGTCTGCGCAAAATACGGTGGATTGGGAAGGGAGGTCAAAAGCCCAAAAGTTATGCAACACACAATACACTATTTAGGTTCAAGGGAATGGGCGGGCAAAGCGGGCAAAGTAAGCTGTGCTGTTTAACATATGATTGTGTTAAATACTTGGGAAACGATGGGTGATCAACTAGTATTTAATAAATTCAAGGATTTGGATTTTTTCTTTCGAAGGTCGAATGCATTTTCCTTTAAACATTGCCATGCGGTTCTACATCTTAAGAAATATTTTTTAAAATTTTTGTGTCGAAACAGTTACCAAAAATCAACAATAATTACAATTGATATCTTACTTTGTTCTTCACTGTCCATGTTTCCAAAGAAATGAAAATTAATAAATAATTGAATGGACTAACGATTGGTGGTCCCCAGGAAGTTAACGCTTTTCACTACATTTAAAAACAACTTCCTGCCTAATGGAAAACTCAGTGTATATTGCACCAGATTCCTTGTAGTTGAGGGCACATCCGATATCTGTTCTGACAAATACACCAATGTGTATTTCTCTGACACGATGCCTCATTTAAGAAAAAAACATTCAAGACAGTTAAATACAGTAACGACAACTGTTTTTAAAAAGTCGGTCACTTTGGATCACATGACACGTCGGCTTTAGAAGGTCCCCCCCCCCGACATCTCTCACCAGCGGGACACCGCCCCAGCAGTACATACACGAAGCTCCTGAGTGGTCTCTCGGCACTTTTGGTTGTGGAGTGCATGTAAGTGTGTGAGTAAGTTAAGGCTGAGGATAGGTCAAGGAAGAGGAGGGAATGTTGGCGCGCGGTCCTTGACCCGTTTATTACGCTACTACTCTGGTATTCGCATGATGTTGATCGCAAGAAACACGGAAAACTACCACATAAACTATCCGATCTAGAATTTTCCTCCAGATCAGCTAAATTCGACGTCGTTATCTAGCTGGTGTCAAAATCCTGCAACCGTCGGGACTTGAACATGAGGATCTTTAAGTCAGAGGCTCTGCAGTGACATCATGAGCAGCCTCTGCCGGTGGCGTTCGCGGGAAATCATTGAAGAATGCAGGACATAAAACTAGAACGCAATCTGTCGGCCGTCACAGTCTTCAGAACACGAGTTCGTTCGAATTCGTTATCCTGATCGTCTTTGGAGTGACCGGTGGCACACTGATAAGGCGGTTGACTGAGACTTCCATCACTGGGACCGGAATTCAAATCCTAGGCGATCCACGTGGAGTTTTTGATGGAGAAATCGTATTGAATTGTGGTTTTCGCGGGGTTCTCCCGCCCTCCCTGCCTCTCATTTCACCATCAATTATATCATATCTTCATAATGACCTACACATATTCATAATCATACTAACCTTGGCCTTATGCCCATTTTCAATTATGGTCATAAGGTGAAGGATTGTATTAAAAAATAATATCCTGATCACCTACGCGCTTAACTTCACGGATGTCGCTATGGGGAAGAACACGATGAACACGCGATCCCTCCCCCTCAAAAAACATGTCAAGTTCATTCAGTATTTTATTCCAATTTCATTTTTTACGGTTACCAAAATGAGCGGAGCTTTAGCACCATCTACAGACTGATCACGTAGTGTAGAAACAGTGTAACACAGAAACTATTCAATTATGTTATCATCTGTCACACATTTCAAGATTTACTGTAACTTCTCAACTTTAGAAGCCAGATCCATAGCAATTAGTGACCGTAAACGGACAGTCTTTGGTTCAAAGAACACTACAAAGTTGGAAGTACGTGTTAGAGATTAATAGTTAGAGATTAAGAGTTGTAGTTCAGAGTCGCTTTTGTGTGCCTGCTTTTTCGTGTTGAAAAGTTTCTAAGTTTATTGTAAGACTATATTTATGAATCTATGAATAGCTATGGCAACTTAACATTTTTAATCTACTGCGAGCACCTTGTTATCTTAAATAAATGTTCTTTACTCCCACCAACAGAAAATCTCCTACGCGTTTTACTCTAAAATGCACATACAACTTTTATCACTTCCTTCGCGTACCTATAAAATATGTCTACATCGAATATGCGCATTCTGGGCATATTTCATTTATCTATATTCTTTAAGTGCTGGTCAACAATTTGAGAGGGGACAAGTTCTAGAGACATCTTCCATTACTAAAATAACAGTCACAGACCGTATTAGAGCTGAATTAATATCTGAAGAGACCCTAAGCATGATCACATTTTGAAACCCCAAATCATATTGAAATATTAAACATATCTGTCAATATATACCGGCTGAGTTCAGCTTAGAGCATTTCAGCGATTCTAACCGGGAGGTCCCGGCTGTGCCTAATTTTCGATACTAACTACTTCGTAGATTGAATTTACCCGCAGTCTACCGTCCGGCTGCTCTGATGAGAAGTTTTCCGTGGTTTCTCTTATCAAACCAGGTGTATGTAGCACCAGTATTCTAACAAACGGGCCACGGAGCCTGCGATCATTCCTTTCTCTTCCTATCTTATCCTCACCCCTTCCTCACATCCTTACATTTCCACATGCACACATGACGGGAGATCAGTCAGGAGCTTACAGCCTGTTCCGGCTGGGGCGTCTGGGGGAGATACATGAGAAGGAAATCCATCGCAAGGAAACCGTCGGTCGTGTAGGTCGCCGTCGGATCTCATCATCCAGTGGGGATGGAAAGCCGCCGCCTCTCGGAATAAAATATTTGCTACACTAAGGAGACTAACGACCATAATATTTGCCGTGTCTGGAAACATCGATAAGTCTTAAAAGACAAAACAATAAACGGTAACCCAATTATTTAAAAAATATGTTAATTTTTTGCAAATAATTTGAATTTTCAGCCTGCTCTGTTCAGAGGGGTCTAAACGCTTGCTCAGTCTGCTAATGCACTAAATCCATCTCTGTGTAGATGTGGATAATCGCTATCGAAAGAATACTTTGAAAGATAATCAATTAGCACAAATACTGAAGCCCAAGATGGGAATCAACTTCACAGTCTTTCCAGCGTTCATCTCAGAAACCACAGGCCGACTTCATTTAATCTCCCTCCGTTCGCATGAAGTGCTCGCTCGCCAGTGGAATCTCCCACGTGTAAACTCATATCAGCACTTTCACAACGTCACCTGACCATCGCAGGAACACGCGGTTAGGGATTTTTCCTGTCGCAGCGAATGCACCAGGAAAGACGTCGCTTACACCGCAAGAAGCGATCGAAGCGCCTGAAAAACCCTTGAGCTCTCCTTGTTTCTCTCCGTCTACATCCATCCAGAGGTCAGTGGCAGACATGCGCGTTCTTACAACAATACTAGCATTTCAAGATCATGGGCGTTAAGTCGTGCGGTAGACTGTTCCATCCCCATTGTTCGCACCCGCTCAGGTAGCACAGGTCAACAAATGTTGCAACTGCAGCGTTTCTGAACGGAAGGTCCTGGAGTTCCAGTCTCCATGGTGGGAGGTTTTCGACACTAGCTACATTGTTGGTTCGAACGCAGCTGTTGTTTAGAAAGAAATTCTAGCGGCCGGCTGCTTTTATCGTTAATTTTCAGTGGTCTCTACGATCAATACCAGATGCTCATATATGGAGCAGTACCTTGAACGGACCACGGGGTGCGCGCGATCTTTTCTTCCTCTTCCTTGAGCCCGTCCCCTCCTTTCCCCTTACACTTACACGCACTACACTACCCCATAAGTCTGGAGTTCATTTGCGAGCAGAGAGCCTGTCCGGGAGAGAACGGAGATCCGCTGGCAGAAGATACCCGAAGGTGGACCTCCCCGGGAAAAATCCCGACGTGTAAGTCGGCGCCGGATCTTAGGTTTAGCAGCCCTCCTCCCGGGATATAACCTTCACTTATCAGACTAACGGTCATTGCCGTTGGAGCGCCTCAAAACATAATGAAATCGATCAATCCACCGCCTGCTCTTCAGGGAAAGGGCGCCCGCGCGCAAACGAGAGCGCGCCAGGGAGAAAAAATTATTACAACAGAGAGAAAAGGAAGAGGGAATAAGAGACAAAGAAGAGAAAGAAAGAGAATAGATGAAGAAAATGGACAAATAAATGTTATAAAACGAAACGAGTAAAATGGTAGAAAGAGGTGGTTAAAAGACATCAAGCTGAACCCTTGCGATTACTTCGCTCAAAATGAAGAACTGTAGAAATATTACAACATATGTAGAACATTTGTACTATTAACTATAGGGAAAATCGAAACTCTCCCAAAGCACTGTGTCATATAGTTTAGTACATATTCTGTAAGACTATTGCAACCGGGAGCGGTAACTCAGTGCATCAACTGATGTCACTACAGCGCCTTTAACCGGGAGGTCCTAGGTTCGAGTCCTGACGGTGGCAGGATTTTCGACACTAGCTTTTCAGCTAGGTCGAATTCAGTCGCTGTCTGGAGGAGCATTGTAGCGGCCGGCTGCTGTGATCGGTAGTTTTCCTTGGTTTCTCCGATCAACACCAGGCAAATGCTGGAGCAGTACCCTACCAAACGAGCCACGGACTGCGCGCGATCTGTCCTTCCTCTTCCTTGTCCTATCCTCTCCCCTTGCACACATACAAACACACTTACACTAACATGTAGTACACTACCACATATTCCGGGAGACCGCTCGGGTAATTAAAACTTGTCCCCGCTGGGACGGTGGCCCGCTGGTGGGAGAGTCCTGAATAGGGGTAATCCTGCTAGCCGACGGTAGGTCTGTGCCTGATCATGCCATCCAGCGGGGAAAGATCGCCGCCTTCTCCCGACGAAAAAATATGCACTACACTTACAGGACTAATGACCTAAGCTGTTGACGCGCCCGGAATCACTAACCAACCAACCAAAGACTATTGCAATGAGACATGCTTACAAATTCTGAAACAATTTAATTACTATCCCCTAACAAGCAAATGACCGGAGATAAACGTTCATTCTATTAATTTATATTTTACTAAATTTTAATGTTTATACTACAATCCCAGTCAATAACAGGAAGCCTTGACGTATCTCGTGTCAACTACCTTTCGTTTAAAGCACAAATTACGAAATTTGATAGAGTAGAAAGCTTAGACTTTTTTGTGATTGAAAACACTTGGTGTTTTAAATATGAAGAAGAGAAGAAAGGAAGCAGAAAAGCAGACGCGAGCCTTTGTGTGGCGTGAGTCGGTAGGCGCAGCGCGACACCGTTTCCAAGCGGAGCACCCGTCCGTCCCGCCTCGTCCGGCTGACGTCATCGCCGTTCCGCCTGCGCCGTCGCGCCGCGTCGCGCCGTCCACTTGAGAGGCGAGAGCAAAGAACCCGCGCAGCGGGCGCAGCGGGTGGATGATGAGCGACCGCCAGCTGCGCGCCACGTGCTCGCGACGCAACGCCACGGCCGAGGCAAAGGTCGCACGGCCCCCTCCCCTGCGACGCGCGCGCTTATCGCAGCCCAGCCGCTTGCCCCGCGTCGTCCAGCTTCGCCTGGCGTTTAGGCACTTCGCTGCCAGCAGGGACGGGGTAAGACTGTCGACAACGCGAAACAAATATGAGTGCGTTGGCGGCGCTGGTATTGATCATGGACGAAGACACTAACTAGAGACCGTTAGGGGCAGAGACTGCACAAAGGGCGGTCACTGCACACAGGACAGACAGCTCACATAGACTGACAGCCCACACAGGAGAGACAGCTCATTCAAGACAGACAGCTCACACAGGACAGACAGCTCACACAGAACCGACAGCTCACATGGGACGGCCAGTTCACACGGCACAGACAGCTTACACTGGGCAGACTGAGATATTTTGCAGACAGGACGTAGAGGACACACGCTTTTAAAAAATAAATATTTTCTAAAAGTTTGTTACCATTACACACACTTCCCTGGACTTCGTTCTATAAAAATACTTCCTACTAAAATTCCAACCCCAATCCGGATCCCAGACAACTCCTCGACGATCAGAGTTCACAATACATTCGGCGTTCGTCACTTTATTTCTTTATCCAAACCGCTAATGTGTGTTTCAGCACAAACGACTATTTTTTGCAATACTGTTCTGATGTATAGATTATACACAATCAGAACGGCTGGTGTCCTCGGAAAGGTCACTCTTAACGGCTGGTGTCCATTAAGGATCTTAACAATCAACCATTCCTTAAAAACAATTAAAATAAATGAATTGCAGTTGAAAATAGCGGATGGATTCTCCTACTGTAAGCAAAAGTTTTTCCTGTTCATTTATCTTTTCTTTTAATAATATGGTAGTATTACGAAAAGTTTTGAATGACACATGGTCGATATCACAAATGTCAGACTTGATTGGTTATTTAGTCTAAGTTGTGAATAAGCTATTTATTAATAAAATGTTTTACTATATTTCGGCCAAATGTCTCTAATAACTTTTACTAGTCACTCTTCAAACATTTTCAGCTATCCTCGGATGTTGCTTCTTTATCGCGCCTGCTAAGCGATGTCTCATACCAACCTGTCGTAATATTTGGGAACAGGTTTCAAAAGCACGGGCGTCATGAGTCGCTCTAACTCACAGGGCGGTGGCTGGCCGGCTGAGACTAACGTTTGGCTCCCGATATCTAGAGAGCTCAGGTCTCTTAACATCTGCCTCGAGCAAGAGTTTGCACTGTTAAAGGACAGTGATATCACAAATATTTTCAATTTCATGCATGGGCAAAATTTCAAAATTATGCCTTTTCGTCAATGAACATATCAAGGGAAATTTTATGTATTGGAGTTACATGCATTCATACATGTGGCATGTTCCCCTGATTTTTAGACAACTCCGTGTACATAGATGTTCCACAGGTCAGATTCTGAAGCACTCAAGGGGATTTCGTAAGCCTGCGGAATGTCTTTGTGTATAGGATGTCTGGCAATAAAGGGAAAATATTGAAACGATCCTAATTTATCTCATAAATATTTATATAATCTGTCCACATGCTGAACAAGCCCTTTTGAAAATAGTTCCTTAATTAATATTAATATATTTTATTTAATTAATTAGCATGCGCAATATAAATATTACAAATAATATTCATATATTTATTATTTCGCAAAAGCATTTATCTTCTTTTTCGTGCTACTGTTGCCCTTCATTGCTCATATTTATATTTAACAATATAACAATCTTCTTTGATATCAATATTATCGTATTGCCGACTAACATTTATAATATTTATTGTTCATCATATTCTGACGTATGGGATCGACGTACGACCGACTAATACATACTTTGCAGTCAGGCTATACATACGGATTAGCGATTTCTGGAAATTTTATTTACAGAAAGAACTGATTGCAAACTACTAGCAATTGATCAGCCTTTTCTCCAAATAAATAATTATAATAATTATTCAATTATTCGAATAATAACATATCAAATTATGAGCCAATTTTAGATGAATATTTAACTGATATTAACCAGTTTTGTTGAAAAATCAATTAAATTGTCTTTCATTGTTTCCCGCGCACTTGATGTCTTCTCAGGTGAATCCGGTCGTAGAAAATATTCGAAGTCCCGTGAAGTCTTCTATCTGCATATGTCACATGCTATTACCTACTTCGCCTTATTATTTAAACATTATTATCTGTGAAATATTACTAAATTTATGATATTTCTTAATTCTCAATAAGCCCACCAAATAATGTCTGAATAAAACGTCGGTATATATTTTCCTTCCCTAATATTCGCACGAGCGGGTCCCTCATCTTGCTACATCCTCACATTTACAAATAAGTCTTGCAACCCTTGTAATAACTACGACCTTCTTCTCAATCAAAATATTATCTGATATATCATATACGTTATCTATTATTTGAATATTGCATTTATATATTGTTGTATCTAAATATGTTGAATTTATATATTGTGGACATTTTAATATTTAATACTATTCTCACACATCAAAAATAACAATAAACAATACTATCCCCCCTAAATTTGACATCCTCGCTATCTCATCACGTCAATATCTGTCAACGCTTTCCCCATCTAATGGAAAGACTACATAGCACACGATGCGTTCGATAAGACTGTCAGCGACATAAAAAGACAGATTATCTATTGTCCGGCCACGACTACGCCTCCTACATACTATATAGTTTATTTTATCTACTAGGGGCTTTGTCTTTCCTTCTATGCAGACTAAGGTACCCGAACTGTTTACATTCGCATTCCCCGCGAGTTTTGTTTATTTCTAACCGCTCCCAAAGAAACTAGTTTATTTCGTCTATGTCGCCATTCTCTAAATGTAAGTAAACGGGACGTTGAATGTATATATTATGTGTGTGGGGGGGTTCTTTTGGCTTTTCACAACATCATGTGTTTAACTTCGTTATTTGAAATTTTATTGGTAAAGGTTCTTTGATAAAAGTTATTATTTTCGACTCCCTACATGCCCTTGAACTTTGTAATATTTATTCGGAGACTCCCGTATATTTTGATTAAAACTAACAAACAGGAGTGACCAATGTTTCATTTGTAAACAGAATAATAAAAGACAAATCTGCGTTGAAACATTAACGCCATTCTTTGCTCAGCATTCTTCTGTCGAGACATGTAGTCTCTCATCTCAGCCTTGCTCTTTATCAAGCCGCATTATTCACAATTGGGCCTGGCATTGCATTGAATTGCATATGTGACCTTATACAGACGGTATCAGAATGGCACACGGAGGTCAACGAGGTAAAGAACGAAATTTGCTATTCTACCTAATCACACTTCGAAAGTCCAAAGAATATTAAATCGCCTGCGTGGAATAACTTCTCCGCAACCTCCTTTCCCTCCCACTAGTTTCTACTAGTCTGACGATGTCATGGGAATTTCCAGTCATTTGTCACAGAAGGCAGCAAGCAGTTTTCAGACGGCCTCACATGGACCCAATTTATCCATTGGGTACCTGATATTCGTATAAACAAACATTGTGCAGGTTTTTGTTTATAAAATTGACCAACACATACAAGCACACACATCAATTTTTTTAAATCAAGTATTGAAGCTCATCAATACAAAATTTGAGATGAGTAGCAAGCTTACATAAAAATATGTATTTGGATGGAAGTCCTGTCTCTAGTCATAAACAATTTCGTAATAGCCCCATTTTAAAATACTGAATTCTTTGTCAGTGACAGAGAATCCGCGAGGAACATCAGGTACCTCTGAAACGTGGAACTCACAAAGCAATTTTCACGGAGAAGGGCTGCGACCGACGGAAGTATTTTTATCATCCCCGCGTTTATTTCCAGCTGCGAAGTCGTGACGTACTGGAGATGCGCCTCGCGGAAACGCGGTTATTTCCAGACTCGTCCAGAAGTTTGCGACACTTCCACCAACGCACGCCCACGCAAGCTTGTTGGAGAGGGAAGGTCGGCTACAAAACACTCCAATGTCTGTGAGTCGAACTGAGTAATGTTTTATTTTCAAGGACTTTATGTACAAACGATACCATAGGGTAACAGTAATCCAAAAGAAAGAAAATTGAAAAGTGTTAATCCCCGTGAAAGGTACATTAACACAGATCATTAAAACCAAATCTTATAGAGACTATCTGAATCCGTACAAACATTCCAACCGGGGGAGGTGGCTCAGTGCATCAACTGATGTCACTGCGGTGCCTCTTATCGGGAGGCCCCAGATTCGAGTCCCCATAGGGGCAAGTTTTTCGACACTAGCTTGTCAGATCGAATTCAGTTGCTGTCTGGAGGAGAATTCTAGAGGCCAGCTACTCTGATCGGTAGTTTTCCGTGGTTTCTCCGATCGACACCAGGCGAATGCCGGAGCAGTACCCTAACAAACGGGCCACGGCCCGCGCACGATCTTTCCTTCCTCTTCCTTGTCCTATCCTCTCCCCTTACACACACGCTTACACTAACATACATTACACTACCACATATTCCGGGAGACCGGCCTGGAGATAAGTGCCTGTCCCGACTGGGGCGGTGCCTCGCTGGTGGGAGAGTCCTGGTTGAGGAAAACCCCGCTAGCCGACGGTAGGTCGGTGCCGAATCTCGCCATCCAGCGACGAGAAAATCACCACCACCACCACCACCACCACTAATCGATAAAACATGCACTACACTTACGGGAATAATGACCTCAGCAGTTGACGTGCCCGGATTCACTAACAACCAACCAACCAAGCATTCCGCATTTTGTAAATCATTGTTTTAAAAGTGAAAACAGAATAATAGCTTCATACAACTAGCCGGCGGCGGTAGCTGAATTCGTTTACTATGCTCCGTGAAGTCACGAAGGTTAAGCGAATTCGAGACTCGCGGGTTCTTGGTTGTGTGACCGCCCAGGAACCCCGGGATCTAACGTCGTCGTGCCCCTGGCCGAAGGGATAAAAGGCACTGACTGACTACGACGTGACGAGACTTGACTTGAGATGATTGTAACGGAGGATTACTCCAGAAATAAAGCACATTAATGGAGGATTACTCCTCAGTGCAAAGCGCTGAACGCCCTTTAAGGGGCTTGGAGACGCGTTGCGTTAAGGTGTAGACGCAACAAATTAAAAAAAAAAAAAAAAGAATAGAACTCCCAACTTCAAACGGTCAGCCCCTGAACTGGTCGTTACAGCATTAAGGGCCGGTTTCACCAATGCTTGTTAACATGCTAACTAGAAGGTAGGAGATTTTAACGGTCCGTTAGAGAAAATACGTGTTTCACCAAACTTTAACGCTTGTCAACTTTCCGTTAAAGTTAACGCACGATCTCAGCTCCGCTAGCAGCACTTAACGCCTGGTTAAGCTTATTGCAGCGCAGCGTTCTAACACACAGCAGAGAAAAATGGAGAAAGCTCTCTAATATATATATTGGAAGACGACGATATTTTAGAAAGCCTGGAAATATCGGTGTGCCCGCGTGTATTCAGGGACTTTTCAACCAGATTCAGTGGTACCAAACAATCGACACTAGACATCCTGGAATTTAATTGAGCAAGATTTGGAGTTTTCATCAAACAGGTCCGAAAATATTCCATGTAATAGTTACATACCATTTATCGCAAGCAAACCATATAAGTAACAGTTTTGCATACACATTGAACACTATCTTATTATATAACCTTCATGAATGCGAATTAGGTTATGAATGGTTTCGTTCATTACGTACATTATACATGAATTTGTGTCACTATTCATTCTTATCAGAAGATAGGGTACAGTTTTCTTCACAGACAGTCATTCCAAAAATTTTGAAAACAAAATCACAAAATTCAAAGTATGATATGAATTGATTACATAATATTATAATTAAGTTCATCATTTATTAAAAAATAAGAACTCATTATTATAAATTTGTTTCAATTTATATTCATTTCCAGGAACGAGTCAATCGCATCAATTAACCAGTTACTTATGACTACGTTATTATGCAACTGGTAGCTACCAGCAGGTTATGGGTGACTATATTGGGGCCAGCAAATCTACGGCTAACTGTATTGTCCATAGTTAGCTGCGCTTTGGTTAGACTGTTGCTTTATTCTAGGTAAGCAGAGTAAACATACCAATTTCCAGTTCACAGCCTTCTAAAAACCAATACTTACGCATTTGGTACACTCATTTAAGTTAACTGGTGATTAGCTAACTGAAGCCGCGAAAGCGTTGGTGAAACAGAACAAATCTTAACGGGGACGTTAATTTTAACGACTCATTTACTAACGTCACGTTAGGTGTATGTTGGTGAAACCGGGCCTAAGGCCCACTACTCTGCGTGAGTAAACATTCTAATTAAATTTCACAGAAATTAAAATTGTCAACTTAATTTTATTGTTGAAGATTATTTCTGTCTCTATTGTTTAAGTTTAATTTTACACAGATTTTGATATTCTGTTCGATTCTGACTACCCACGCTACGGACTGGGAGCAGTCAGAGGATCTAAATTTGCGAAAACATATTAGAAGATTCAAAAAGGTCACAGTCTGTAGAATACAGTTTAAGAAACTTCACTCTTGATCCTTCTGGAATTACAAAAAATAATTTTTAAGTTTACAGGTCACATCGTTTACCTTTTATCCAGGATGGGTACTTGTGTTGCAGCTAGAGGTTGCAATCTAGCACTGTTTTCAATCCCGGGGATTTTTGCTGCATGGACTTCAATCCAGTAAATCCCGCAGATCCCACGTGATCCCGCATAGGTTACATTTTTTTATGGTTTTATGGTTTACAAAACCGAAAAGGCCGAAAAGGCTCTTTCTGCCTCCACTCTTATTGGTTTGATAATAAATAGTCGTACAAGTCAAATATTTCCCTTTAACTCTATCACTTTCATATGCTGCCATTTCTTTTTTTAATATCTCTTCGGAGTCCTATTGTCTAGTTTCTGTCTGTTTAGTTCATTGTCTTGCTTCAGCTGCATTTCTGATTCCTTTTGTGAAGTTAAATTGTTTTCCATTTTCAGAGTCTGTTGGCTATTTTCTGCATGTACCCTCTCCCTCAGAAAAAATGTCGTTCAAAATTCTATCTTCCACACCGCGCCGACAAACTTGGACACCCCTCGGCCTGGAGGAGGGCACGGGGAGGGACGCGTTGACCAATCGCTAGCAGGTAGAACCACAGTTGTCTGTGATTGGTGCAACATCCCAAGGGGCAGAAAGAACGCTGTTCAGGGGGAGGGGGCTAGTTCGTTTACGTACGAGACGGAAATATCGTCATATTTCCCTGCCGAAGGAAATTGTTTGCCTGCGCGTACGCCACGACGAAAAAACAATTTCTAAGCGGGGTTTTCCGTCCAGAATGATTGTCTATAGACCAGTAAATATTTATCATTTTAGCAACAATTATTCTAACTTTTAGTAATTGATTTGTAACTCCTGACAAACTGCTATTTTGAGATATTCATTTCTGGCACAATTTGCGAAGCCTTCCCGGCCGTTCTAACGCATATTTCGAATTTGTTTATAAAATTATAAATTGTTGCAAAATTGTTAATACGCTGTTTCTGGTTCTGGGACATCGGGAGACTCTCCCCCTTGTTTTCAAGGGGGAGAGTTTTGTTTTGTTTTCAAGGGGGCTTTCAAGCCAATGGTATAACGTTGGCTAATTTTCAATAAATTAGAACATATAAGACATTTTGCATTCCCTCCATCTTCAGACTTTTTGAAATAATGCTTCAAGCTTTTCTCATTTTTCTCACTAATATCCTCATGTGCCGTATTCGAAAGAGACATCCTTTAATAGTACTTGTAAAGCAATAATTCCCGTTCATTTTCGTTGTTTCTCTTCAACAGTCACAATATTATTTTCCTGGGAAGATTTTAACTATGTTAATTGTTTATTTAATTTAGTATGTTTATTTAGTTGTTATAACTTTTAATACCCGCCGCTAATACCTAGTGCCTAGCAGGGACCGAATACCGAAATAATAGCGGTAAAGGTATTTATACCGGTATACAAATACCTTTACCTCTATTATACCTTTATTCAAAATACCTTTAAAAATACCGGTATAAGACGTCAAATACCGGTATTTTTAGAGGTATTTTACCTTTATCCGACGTCTATACCGGTAAAATACCTCTATTTAAAGGTATTATACCGGTATTCTCTCATCAAAATACCGGTATTTTCATAAGAAAATGCCGGTATTTCAGTAGAATCATACATATTGGGGGAAATTCATTGTGATTTTTTCCGCTGAGATGGCTCAGAGGAAACAACTATTTACACGGCAGAGTTTCTGACCGGGAGGTCCTAGGGTTCGAGTCCCGAGGGTGGCGGATTTTCGACACATATTCTAGCTAGGTCGAGTTCTGCCGTTGACTGAGAAGTCGAGTTCGGTTGTCAGGCGGATGGACCAGCCAACGGTCTTTCGCAGACATCAACACGAGCTCGTTCGCTGACCTTGGACCTCACGTCCGGGCACAGAGCTTGGCGACACGTGATAGTGTTGAAAATTTATCGAATTTCTCCGTATAAATCTTGTCCTTTCTAGTAGCGATAAAAAATGGAGAAACGTGTCTTCTTATCCATAAATGACTCTTCCCACGCATACCAAACTTCCTTCTTGCACGACTGTGTTTATCACTAAATACGATTATTTTCTTAAATTTGATCGTATCACTAACACTCCCGAAAATAATTTTTTCAGTTGGGCCAGTTTCCTTATTCTGCACCATAATTAATAATTATCATTATATATATATATATATATATATATATATATATATATATAATCATTAATTATAACTAAAACAATATTAAAAATTGACATTGAACGCTAATAGACATTAACTATTCTCACGCGAGGAAACAGGAGCGTTATGTTTAATTCAAAATTAATTATTGAAGCATGTTTAATTTACATCCATGTATTATTTAAGAAATTTCATTAAGAAAAAATATTAATAGTACTATATAATATTAATTAATTTTAATAAATATTTTAAAACATTAATACTAATTAAATTTTAAATGTTTGCATTAAATTTGTGTAAATTAATTTATTATTTTGTTTGTTAATTTATAAATTTATTTAAATTAAATGTTAATTTTAATTAAAAAGTAAAAAGGTTAATATTAATAAACTCTTTTTTATTAATTAATAATGTTAGTATATATTTCTTATTATTAAGGAAGAAACACTCTTCTCGAAGTGGGCTCCTCCAGATACATTTTACAATGTAAGCTACCCGCGTAGAAGGGAACCCTTGCCCACATGCAATGTTAATAGCTAATAATAATAATAATAACATAATAATTTACTTTTATTACAAATTTTCTCAATATTTGCAGTTAGTGTCAAAATATATTAAACCCTTAATATAAACTAGGAAAATAACATTTTATTTTAGCCCTATTTATTAATGTATAATTAAGATTTAATTGTGAAATGAAGTAAAAGGAAATCATTTTTTATCTCAAGGTGTCAACGCTTCCTCAGTTCGCCGAAGGAGGGGTCGGGGAAGGAAGAAACGGTCCTACGCCTACGGCATGGCGCATAAGTTGACAGCCTCTCCATGTGCGAAATACAAAGACAGGCTTAGGTCATCTCTCAGGTCAGATGGGAGATAGCTCGATGAAGGACACTAAGAAAAGGTCCTCTTCAATGGAATCAATAATTATTATTTCATATTTCAACTTTTCCGAAGTTTAAATTAAGGGAGGTTTTCAACGTATATAAATTATTTATACACGTATACAACGTATGCAAAACGTAAACTTCCGAACACAAAACATTTATGTGTGTATATATATATATATATATATATATATATATATATTGAGATATACAAAATTTCTCTACTTTAATATCTTGCAAAGATCTTAGCGTCCGGCTTGCTGGGTCAATGGGTCACGATATATTATAATCCTTATTACCTGTATATTAGATTATAGGATCCGCTGACTATACAGCGCAGCTGGGAATCTGAAATAGAATTATTCTAATTCCTAGTTCATTACTGTTTGGATTGACTAAATGAAAGATCACTTTCTTTTCTAAAGAACAAAATTTAACAAAGTTTATTGTTACCTTTTTGCAAACAATATGGTGAATTTAATAAATGATTTTGATGTTAGGCCTTTGATCAAGATATCTTTGAATTTAGAGTTTTATACCGCGGTTAACTTATCTATTCTTCGTTGATGTCCCTCGAAGACTTCTCAGTTGAAATATCTTGCGAGCTTGCCGTAGTCCAAAGTTCCAAGAAATCCTCTCTGCTCCTATCCAAGATGGTGTCAAACTATCAAAATTATCAGTCCTGATTACGTCCTATGACATAGTCCCGAAATCTATAACTCGATTACCACTCCCGACAAAGTCCCAATTTATGCATCAATATTACTTCCACATGCAATATCTGCAATATCATTTACTGTCCTTAAACTATCACGATCTGAAAAACCCGACTCTGACTATCTGCATTACACTCGCTCCCTCTCACAACCTACGATCAGTTCAGACACGCGATGCCGGTCAGAATGAAATCTTCCTGCATGATTCACCCCTCGAAGCTTCGTATTAAACTACCTTCTTTTTTTCATAACATTTGACCGTCCTTCTCTCACCCAGCCAATCCATGCGTTCGTTATATTTTGGTGTAGCTGACCTTTCGATCGTCTAAACTTCTTAATGCATATTCCACCATATAGTCTTCAAATAAATGTTAGTTTATTTTCATGTGACATATCGGTATGTCACATGAATATATATATATATATATATATATATATATATATATATATATATATACAAAATAATAATTTAAACAATAAATAACAATTATGAAATGATATTTGATTAAAAAACAATTTGTGAGATATTATTAACTAAAGTAACCTATTTTTTCAACATGTATGGATATATTTCTTCATTGAAAATACCGGTATAACCTTTATGGACGTCCATACCGGTATAGACGTCCTATAGAGGTATTTTACCGGTATAAAAGAATAAAGGTATTTGAAAAAGGTATGGAAAAATACCGGTATTATACCGGTATTTTTTACCGGTATTCAATACCTTTTCGGTCCCTGGTGCCTAGTACAAATACTTGGCAATTGGAATATAAACTAGAGGTGCTACATAATGGCACAGACTTTCACGTACCAAATTTTTCTAATTTCCTTCGGGTGGTCTACCTTTAGGATCGTGCTCCATTCTTTGGGCAGCAGCTATCGTCGCCCAGAATACATTTTTTGACAATTTCTCAACTTTTTGCTTTCCTAGTTGTACAACTGAATCATTACTTCAAGAATATTAAAGAAGAGTAAAAACTGGTCCTAAATAGAAGTTTTCATTGAAAAATTTGTAGTTGTTTTTCAGAAAATGGCGATTAAGCATTACTGTAAATATGAAATTTAATCCCTTTTTCACAGTAATCGTTTGAGTTTTCAAAAATCTTCATTAGAAGTCCTTTCAGGCACATCCACTTACATATGTAATAATGCGTACAAATCGATGGAAATGTCCATATTAACGGCGTGAGATATATTTCAAGAAAAGTACATCCGTGTAATTTTTAAAAAACAAAAGAATACCCAAAAATGAACTTTACGTCATAATAAACATTGCAATTAGCACTATCGATTGGAAAAATTGAAAAAAAAACAAACATTTAGTGCCATTGTTGAGAAAATGACGTATGAGCATTTCTGAAAATGCCAAATTTTGTGCTCAGTTTTACAGAAAACTGTTGAGTTTTCGAGAAACTATATTTAATATAACTTAAAGCACATGTGATCATAAATATAATAATATGAAGAAAGTGTCTTTAATATAAGTTTTACAGACGTGAGAGACAAGTCAAAAAATTTCATTTTTGAAATTTTTGAAAAAAAAACACAAAAGAATACAGCAATATCGCATTTATGTCACGCCCTATGCCGTGGCATAGGGCTTGTTTGGCACTAACCTTACCAAAAATGTAAAGAAAAAAATTGGATCCATTTTTGAGAAAATATTGTTTTTGTATTTTTTTAAATTGCAAATATTGCGCGCACTATTGCATGAAAACCACTAAAATTTCCAAAATATTTTACATAACCTAATTGAAAGAACTATTTATGCATAACAAATTTCATTTGAAGAAAAACTCCATGTCTTCAATTTTGTAGTTGTAGGAAGACGCCCGAAAAAATTCAAACTTTCGCAATTTTCGGAAATTCAGAGTGATCCGAGAAATTCTGACCTATGCCGCCTTTATAAGTGTATTTTGTTCTTATCTTACAAGAAATTTAAAGAAAAATTTGGAGTCGTTTTTGAGAAAATTTTGAAAATGTACGCGGGTCATCATGTTAATTACGCCAAAATTTTAAAGAATGTTTTTCAAAATTTCAAAGATTCAACTAGACAACGCTGTATTTCATACAGAGGGAATTGCTATTTCAATTATAACAAAAATATTTATTTTGTAGTCGCTCTCGTTTGGTACTTTTAATTTTTGATTGGTGGGATTGTATTTTTTGAAGTTTGAACTAATTCTTTCTTACTAACGAATGCTCAGCAAATGATTGAAACAGCCAGTAAACAACTTTTTTAATTAAAATAATTTTTACGAAGGAAAAGACGATGTCATATTGCTTTATTATTTTTGTACCAACAACACCACATCAGCAGGCCAATACTTTTTTCTGCAGTCAGCCAATTTTCCAAATGAGGTCGAGCGAAGTGACGAAGAACGTCATGCATACGTGAAACAGGTCTTATTACCATTTTCTTCGCCTCATTACATTTAAATTCACTCCAGCTAAGCGGAAAATTGGGTAGTTTATACTCATCCCCAATGACATCGATAACCTTGCCGTGTGGACCTAAACAGATGGTTTTAACACAAAAATACCATTCACCGTGATGACCAAAGTAAACGAAGACTGACGTTTGTCGGCATTTAAAGAGAGTAATCTATCAACACAATAATTACCTGATATATCATTGCAAAATTATTATGATCCCTATTGCATGACAAGAGTATTACGGTCGATGTTGGGTCTCTATGGAGTACATCAGCGACGATGAGTAAGTTCGATTTATTGTCTTCCAAATTACAATGAGCTATGTCAAACGAATATGCTTGGCATTTGTTGCAAGTTTCTTCGCTTTACAATAAGGAGTTGTTCCCTCGTGACGTGAACGTGAAAGTTTGAAGTTAGCGAACTTCAACGTTTACAGCCCATTTTTACGTTCACAATGACTCCCCTGAATAATTCTATCGATTCTAGCAAGTTTTGCATTCCTGTGATTTTCATTTATTTTATAGTGGATGAGAATGCAAATCAAATGGGTATTGTATCAACTCTCAAGGACCTTAGATAAAAATTTCCCGGTAATATATGAATAATAATATTTATTTTCAACTGACGCGTTTTTGCTTGTTATTGCCTTCGATACGGAGCTCGATATACACTGCATACTTACCTAGATCGAAAGGATCGTGGTTTCGAGGGAAATATGAAAACAGTTTAATGTTGCTACGCGTTTTCTTACGGTGGAAAAATTATGAAATAATTAAGGCAGGGAAATATGAAATGGCAAACGAAGTCAAGTTAACAACTAAATAATTAGTAAATAAGTAAATTTAAAAAATGGAAATTAAGTGAAAATAAAATCGTATACGTACCATGGGCGTTTACTGATTTTAATAATCTCGGGCGACAAAAGGCCTCGGTCCAAAGACTCCTGTTTTTTTTTCTCGCCGCCGATCATTAGAAACCTTATAAGGAATCCGGAGTCACTCTAGCACTGATTTGAAACCAACTTATAGACCCTTTATAATAATTCGAGTTTGTGAATACCTTTCAAGGAACTCTTTAGGAAGAACTTGCTCGCCGCTTATCTTTTAACTGCTTCCTGTGTTTTCCGAGAAATATCATCTTAACGGAAATGTGACGCAGCGTGGGATCACTGAGTCCCTCACGCACCGCTATTTGTTTCTGCTCTTTGCTACACAGTTCACAGCAGTTGTTGATCCAAATGCACAGTCGCAATTTTACTTCCAATTGCACACCGCTATAAAAGTGTTATTTAGGTTCTTTCATTGTCGATAGTATACTATTTACGAGTGTATTTTACCATTTTGAGCGTTTATTTTAATTTCTTCATTAGAGAAGAGACTTTCTAAGTATATTCTGCATATTGTAAAATAAAATACTTGTGGGGTAAGGTATTGTAACGGGTGCCGGCGGCGGCGTGTCCGTACACCGGCCTAGCCCGAGCCCACCGTTGTGCGGCCACTTGTAATACTTTCTACAAGCCCGGCACGTTAAACTGCTACTTGTAATAGATTGCCCTGCTCTAGCCCTTCTTATAAACAAACAAACAAACACTAGCCTCGCGTTGGGTTGCCACATATAATAATCTTCCCGTTCTCCTACTCACAATTGCCCGTCTGCTAGCTTACCTGGCCTTTTGACTCACCTGGGCGTGGTCTGCGGTGCGTCTGTACAGACGCGAACAAGGTACTGCGCTCACGTGCGTGGATCAGTTCTAGTGCTACTTGAATGACTACGAACACATATTGATTTTACAAATCATGACCCCATAGGTGGCCATGAAATTTATTCAAATTCCCTCTTTTCTCGTATTTTCCTTCAATTCACAATATCTAGTGCTGTAATAGCACTGGTGCCTCTGACGGCACACATTGACATAACCCAGCAACAAAAGGAACAACAACAAATAAATAATTCTCTTCCCACAATACACGAAACATGGACATATACTTTCTCATTCACACAGATTATTTACAACAAACAAAAAACAAATGCCATTCACACATATGATTAAAACCCCAGAATGCATTCTGTCGAAATTTACGTATTAAGAATCTATTAATCACATAACTTGATCTTCGACAGAGCGTTCTTCACTTCGTAAAAAAAAACAAATGTCAAAATACTTTTGCTCACGTATGATGTTGCTTCCGCGAAGAATCCGGGTGTTTTGTGCGATTATCCACGCACAACAGCGCCTCCCGTTGTCGCCACCAGTCCCGGAACACACTCGCGTACGCATCACTGTTCACGCAACATGTCGGAATTCACGCTGCCACCCTTTTTCATAAATATTCCAAGTTATTTGAAAATCTCTGAGTCCCGAATTGAATTCCGCGCCACTAATCGTAAATGCAACGTTGCGCTCCCCACCGTTGCATAATTTCTCATACAGCCACGCTCATTATCGCCCGCTCTCGCGAGTCCAACGGGCGTTGTCGAATTTCACAGTAATTCCGAAAACTTTTTTTTTATGAAATTCTTTTTCACGAAATATTAAATAATTTACATGAAGTATTCCCAGTTACTATTGCAAATTCTGTCCATTACTTCCGCACTTTAAAAAAATTTCCAAACATCGCCTACGCGAATACACGTCTTGCCTCCACCAAGTCCAGGCACACTCTGATAAAATTTTTCCAACTTAGCATTGTTATTTTTGCTTCAACACTTTTCCCGATCGCTTGATAACTGACGATCGCGTCACTTTGGTTCTCACAAAATATTTAATTTTAACGTTTCCCGAAACACTTTATTTCCGTTTTTGTTTTAATAAAATTCTCCCGGGAATTTCCTAAAATTCGTTTTCCTCTTGTTTTCCTTTGTTCAAATTCCTTTTATTTTCCCTATTTTCCGTTTTTGGATGTGAAACGGAACGCACTGCAATTGTTCGCTAATCGCTTCTTCTTGCTAAACTTTTGCTTGAATTAATTTATTTGTTTTATTAAAATTTTGATACTTCCCGTCAAGATATTTAAATGGGATAAATTTTGCATGATGCCGCTAATTTTCTTCTTTTTCCCTCCGAAAGTCTGAATTTGATATCTTATCGCGTTCTCTTGCATTATTCGAAAAACCCTCTTCTTTATAAGCGTTTCATCGCTCCAACAATGGACTCCATTAATATTCTCCTTAACACAAATATACGAAATACAGAATTTTCAATTACTTCTTATTGCCTGACGCGATTTTACTGGGATAACTTTTAAAATGTTCCTAAATTAAAGCCGGATCTAATGTCTATGGTCAAAACTTGCACAAGTATCGGGTTCACTTTATTTTCTTCCCCAATCGGTTTTTATTTATTACGGCGCCTTTGCTGTAAATGTTTTCAAATTGTTTATTATCCAAACGCATACTATCGGGGATCGTGTAAATCATTACAGTATATACAAAAAACTGCATTTAATACGACTATAATATTTATATTATTATCCTTTATGTATATTGCATTAAAACATATTTACATTTTA
The DNA here is from genome assembly GCA_011170035.1 of Teleogryllus occipitalis. Classification (NCBI taxonomy): domain Eukaryota; kingdom Metazoa; phylum Arthropoda; class Insecta; order Orthoptera; family Gryllidae; genus Teleogryllus; species Teleogryllus occipitalis. The sequence continues at coordinate 75,180 of BLKR01009049.1, read as the reverse complement.
ATAGTTATATTATTATATTTTTATTATTTGAAAATGTTTTTATGCACATACGAGTTTCTTATTTTCACGCGATGAAAACACAACATTATATCATTCTCTTAAATTCATTACATCATTCTCTTCAATGTGTTAAGTTACAAGTACATTAAGCACATGATTCGCAAGCAGTGTATTCGTAAAACCGGCATAGGTGGTTCAGGGCATCACTGCAGTGCCTCTGATAGAGACGTTCTAGGGTTCGGGTCCCGACGATGGCAGGATTTTCGACACTAGCTAGAAGTAGGTCGAAATCAGTCATCACCTGGAGGAGAAATCCAACTGCTGGCTGCTCTGCAATTTTCCGTGGTTTCTCCAATTAACACCAGGCGAATGCTGGAACAGTACACTAATAAACGGACCACGCGCACCAAACTACGGACCACGCGCAATCTTTCCATCCTCTTCTCGTCGTATCTTCACCACTTGCTTACTCTCATTTTATGCTCATATGACTATCCCTACCACACGTGTCGGAAGACCGGTGAGGAGCTTAGAGCTTATCCCGGTCGGAGCGGTGTCCCGTTGGAGGGAGATACCTCGTTAAGGAAAACCCCACAAGCCGACATGTAGGTCGTCGCCGGATCTCAACATCTAGCGGGGGAAGATCACCGCTACATACCCCACATGCACTACACATACGAGACTAATAACCATAGTAGTTGACACGTCCAGGAACACGAAGTAATCAGTCAATATATTCGAAAAGATTGTTTGAACAAGAAAAATTCATAGAAATAAGTATATGCATATAATAATAATAATAATAATAATAATAATAATAATAATTATTATTATTATTATTATTATTATTATTATTATTATTATTATTATTATTATTAGTCGTGCTTCTGCGACTCGAAAGGATCTATTCCCTTCATTGCGTATTCAAGTTCATTGCGACACTTCTGCCTGCATACCCCTATTCACTGGAGAAGGTCGCGCACGAAACACACGAGAGACGGTTGGAAATCGACTTCATTGTCGTGCCTCATCGTTCCCATCCCGCGGGCGGGTGGGATTGGGGCCAGGGTCTTGTGTCGTGGCCCTGTGGTGAAGCCAGGCTGCCTAGCGCCGCTCGTGTGCTCGCTCTTCGCCCGGTCGCGTTTCTTTTCCACGTGGTCAGGTTGACCGCTCGCCACACAATTAGGGGAACGCCAGCCCCGCTGACGCAGTGATGGACTGGCGCGGCAATGAAGAAAAGCCGCATGCGGCCACAGAAACTGACACTCGTTTTCCACTCTTCGTGAGAGAGGTTGTGTTCGACAGCGCCTCACCCCACGGTTGCCCTCCGGTTGACCAAGGCGCGAAGCGTGCGGCGCTGTGCAAAACCGCGGGCGACCCACCGCAAGCGAGCGAGCAGCCTCGTCTGCCGCCGCCGCCGCCGCCGCCGCCGCCGCCGCCGCCGCCGCCGCCGCCGCCGCCGCCGTCACCGTCGCCGTCGCCGTCGCCGCCGCCACGGCCACCTGACGCCTCTCCCTCACCCTCCTCGGGGCGACGAACGACTGCGTAGCTGGGCTGCGAATGAAATGTACTTTCAACCAGCACACAGAATAAACTTCTTCTACTACTGAATTTGGTGTTCATCTTTCTCCAGATGTATACTCCCTTTCCTCAGGCCAGCATGACAGTCCTGTATAAGGTAAGTCCTGGCAGGGATTGGAAATTTCCCGCCCGGGTTCCCGAATTCCAACACTACTCACAGTATTAGCATGTGAGATGACTGCTGAGAAGACGGTTTGGGGGCTACATGTCCCCTTCTCCTGGATGTAACAACCCGGGTGGCCCCTGGTTGGGCTCTTGGCTTCGTGACGATCGAGCCCGCTTCTCATGGGAATTTAGGTAGTCTTTGTCCCTACGCAGTGTATAATGTAAAACAACTGTGACATCAATCTTGAGTGAGCTGACGACGTGGCCCCACTCGGGTTATGGGTAAATGTGTTCACCGCGTTCAAGGCATTTTCCAGTAATAATTTAAATTGTGTGTTAATGGAAAAGAACTTGGATTGATGTCAATGAGAGCTTTTGTTGGACTGCGCTTATCTTCCATATTTTTACCAAGACTGTTGCCTTGTTGGTCTGATTCTACTATGTTTACGTTCTTTTTCTTTTTTGGTTGTTTCAAGTTGTTTTCTTGAGTATTATTATCAGCATTAGAGTGAGTTGTTACAGATAAGGAAGAGGATTCAGTTGGTAAACTTTTATGAGGAGGGATGCTTATGTGGTCAGTTGAGTGGGGGAGCATGGGTAATTTCTGAATTTGGTCTGTACAGTTTGTATCTTTGTTCAAGGAGGGCTTAGGGCAGGTAGATGGATCTGATGAGCAGCTTACCTTATTCAAAGGAGGGATGCTATCACAATCCATATTAGGTGAGTTAGAAGTTTGTTCTATTGGATGATTCAAAGAGTAATTTTCTTTTGAGGTGTTATCATAGCCTTTGAAACATTATTTATAATTGGGCTACAATTGTCGTCTTTGTTTGGACATTAACTAGCAATATGTCCTTCAGATTTACATTTAAAGCAAGTGATATTATCAGTAGAAAAATATAATCTATAAGATGTGTTTTGATATTGGATTAACATAGATGGAGGTAATTTATGAATTTCATCAGGATGTATGAACACCTGTCTTCTAAAACTAAAAATGTGAGACAAGTTAGGATTAGTCATACCAGCTCTTATAAAAGTAATGTTGGATGAACTTTGAACATTTAGTTGGTTGAGAGCTTTTTGATGTCTTCATGTGGAATCACAGGGCAAACATTGGATATTATAACTCTGATGTGTTTATTAAGTAGGGGTCTGACACTTACTTCAATAATATTAATAGTGAGAGACTTATGATTATCTGTAATATAATCAGCAAGTTTCTTTGAGCTTAAGAATACACATATCCTGTTGATCGCGACACGTGGCACAAAATAAATATTACTTCTTGGTATAATGTTAGTTTACTCACATAGTCCCTCAATGCTAACCCTTCATGCGCCTCGATGATGATTGCTTGGTACTTGGTGGGGAAGATATCAGTAGTAGCAGCTCCAGCGTAAGATTTCGTTTGTGCATTATGAGCAGTTGAGGTTAAGTTAATACGGTGGTCATGGTTTCGGCTAGTGCCTCCCGCAAAGGTAGCAGGTACACGATGAAACAGTTTTATGAGATGTCACTTAATATAAGAATTGATATGCAATTATAATATTGCCAGAAAAAATAAGTACTTAACGACGCACACGTGAGTAGAGCGGACGATGTTATCGGCACCACGCGTAGCGGATGAATCACTTGTGATGTTGCCGTAGCACATAACCAAATCCCTAGCAAAGACTGAGTGCCATATAGGCGTATTCTGTAATTATGCGTTTTTGCGAGGGCATCTCAGCGCACATTTCATACTTCATGCAAGTGTTTTTTATTCTCAGCCACTGGCTCTGTGCTACTGTGTCAGAGCTGAAATAGTTCTTCTTCGGTCGCCAGTGTGCCAACATGAGATAGGTCACTGCATTGTTCTCCCGTTGCCTCGCGCGCGCGACTCCACCGAGAGATTCTCAAGAAATGCGCCTGCAGCCCCTGCGAACAGTTGTGCCGAGCTTCGGCCAACAACCGTGGCTTTCAGGTCCGAATGTTTTGGAATCTTTCGAATTTGTTCATTCGATTGAACAATTACCTTACTTTATTAACTTGCTTGTACATTTCAGCCACATTAGAGTCCAGTTAAATTAGAGCATTATCCGTGCCATGCGGACGTGTTTCATGTGACACGTAAAATTTCATTGCCTATGTGCAATTGAAGTCCTATTTTAAGAATGTTTGTCATTAGCACTACTGTGCATGTAATTTCAATCTTTATTTCAATAGTACGGCAATCGCCAAGCATACGAATTGTAATTAACTTTGAAACTTGTATAATAAGTTACAAAATATTTCTGATTATCAGGCCATCTGTACCGCGCGCCAGTTAAGTGCTCGTTTCCTGCATCGGCAGAATGTCCTTCCCTTAAGGGGATGTAAATGACGACTGGGTACCAGTGATAACTCCGCCAGCTCAGTGCAAGCAAACACTGCTAGTCTGCAGTGTACCAGCACTTCAAGCTACATTATTTATGTAGTGTATGTGTCTCTCTTACAGACGTTGATGCATTTGATGATAATAAATGCACTTTTGTTCTAATCATATTTGTGCGTGTGAACATTATAGAGAGATTCCGCGACCCACGTTCCATTTCAACCTTCCCTATAGAGCTTTTAAGGGTTTTGGCTGGTGTATTTAATACCTCCTTATCCTTCAGTCCATTCTTTATTTATCCATGCATTAAGTCAAACACATAGTTTTTATTATTATTAAAGGTTATATTATATTAGAATATTGTTGCTTTTATCTTACTAATTTTTCAGATATCATATCAAGAACTCTCTTATTCAAATGAACCTCCGGAAATCCGAATTAATATTTTTCGAAGATTTGCAATTGAATAATTTCCGATGTAGTATTAAAAAGATACCATTTTCTATTATTATAAGCATACCTTTCTCTGATGAAACAAAAAATTAAAGAATAAAAAGAGTCCCTCTCCACTGGGATTCGAACAGTTGCTATTGGTGTTAAACACATATCTACGCTATCACAATGGAGAATAAGCTGCTGGCTCGTTCTCTTGAACAAGATATTAGAGTACATGATTTTTTTGAAATTTCGAGAAATTTATTTAGACATTCTTAGAAGCAACTTGTGTTCACTATAACTTAATGATTTTGCAGTTTACATGGCATTATACTAATATAAACTTTGTGTTGTGCGTATGGGAAAATGAAAGGAAGAGAAAAATAACGCATCGGTCGTTTTCCTTTACTTAGCGATCTTTCGCAACGCCGACTCGTGCTGACATAGGAGGTCGTGCGTGGGCGAAGAGGGAGTAATTGCCCCAGTTCCGAGACTTGGACAAGGTCGTAACTCCCCCTTCCGACCCACCTACACAGATGTCTTTCGTCGTTGAAGAGGTCGTTTGTAAAAGACGTCCACATGGTCAAGGGAGGAAAGGGTTTGAAAAATCGTATTCTAACGTCACGAACAGGAAGAGACGGCAATGCGACTGACGTCTCATTTAAATTCAAAATCATGCTGTCCCAAAACCTACATAAATGTAACATGATGTGTAAGGTAACAAAGTATTCTACACTAGCCCCAAAATCGAGATATTGTCATTTTTGAATAGCAAGAGGCTTACTTTGGCTAGGTTGCGTTGTTTTGTCTCTGCTCTAGACCCGCCGTCTGATTAAAATCGTTTAATAGGGACATGTTAAAACATCCTTACTTCCTTTGTCTATTCATCTAAAAACCAACTACAGTCAAACAATGTACAAAATTAAAGACTGACTTTACTTTCTATGAAAAACAGATTTGCCTTTATATTGAATAATTCACTGTTGTACAATGAGAATCAGCTTCTTATGGACTAGTATAGAAGAAAACACAAAACAAAATGTATGAAATAATATGAAACCATACCCAATTAAAGGTTAATTAAAGGCCTTAGGGAAAAAAACGCTCTAACCATTTTTTTTTCCAAAATCAGGGTTGTGTTGTTACCAAGAATAAAGGTGCCTAAAGCACCGAGGAAATTGTGTGATGGACACTTTGGAAGACATAACGGTATAACAAAAACTCTAGAAAAAGTACGAGAACGATTTTACGGAATGAATATCAAACAAGACGTTTTGGCCTGCTCATACATACATACTTATGGCCATGGTTTGTTTTCGCAAGAGAGTTAAATAGTAATAATAATAATAATAATAATAATAATAATAATAATTATTATTATTATTATTATTATTATTATTTCAACTTCAAAATGGAGAAACAATCGAGGCAATGTCTGAAGAAGACACCTATAAATATCTGGGGTTTGCACAATCCAGACGCATTGAACACCGAATTATCAGAGAAACGCTTATAAGAACTTATACGAACAGATTGACCAAAATACTGAAAAGTCAACTCAACGGGAGAAACAAGTTCAAAGCAATCAATACGTTTGCAATACCAGTACTTACCTACTCTTTTGGTATCATTCACTGGACAAAAACTGACTTAGCAAATGTTGAAAGGAAAACAAGAACAGCATTAAACAAACACAGAATACATCACCCTAACTCCTCAACAGAAAGACTTACTCTACCACGAAGGGAAGGGAAGGTGGCCGCGGCAGGATAGACATAACAAACCTACACAATAAATTAACTTACCTGCTTCAAGAATATTTTGTCACCCAGAAAAAGGAGTCGCCCCTGCATAAAGCAACAGTACTATCAGATAACAAACACACACCACTTAACTTGCATCACTATGATAGGGACACCTTAAGTCTTGCAACTGAACCACCTGATAAATATCAGTCATGGAAACAAAAACTACTCCATGCAAGACATCGCCACGATCTGGAACAGCCTAATGTCGACTTGGAAGCGTCGAACGCCTGGCTTTCCCGGGTGACCTGTTCGCTGAAACAGAAGGGTTCATGACAGCAATTCAAGACCAGGTTATCAATACAAGAAATTATCGCAAATACATCATTAAAGACCCAGCATTGGAAAATGATTTATGTAGAAGATGTCACCTGTCCAGTGAGACGATTCAGCATATTACATCCGGCTGCAAAATAATTACCCACACAGACTACAAACACAGACATGACCAGGTAGCCAAAATTCTTCACCAAAGGATTGCATTAAACTGGAATCTTCTGGAAATCAAGCAGCCATATTACAAGTACACACCAACAACAATAATGGAAAATTCTGCTTGCAAGTTATACTGGGATAGAACCATAATTACAGACAAAACAATAGCACACAATCGGCCAGACATCACGTTGATTGGTAAAATTAATAAAATCACCTACTTAATAGATATCGCAATCCCAAATACACACAACCTTCAGTCCTCCCACATGGAAAAGATTTCCAAGGATACTGAACTAGTAATAGAAATAAAACAGCTATGGAAAATGAAGAAAGTTTACACGGTACCCATCATTGTATCCACAACTGGAGTCATTCCAAAAACCTTGTATAACAGCCTACAACAGTTAAACCTGACAAAAACATTGTATATAGAATTACAAAAAGTTACAATCCTCAACACATGCAAAATAGGAAGTTTATGGATAGCAGTGTGACTCACGCCTAGTACATATATCCTACTCCAAAATCAAAATCGGAAAGGGCCTTCACTTGGCAAAAGCCCGTAAGGTCACTTCAATCCTGGGACAACATCCAGAGACATAATTGTATAATAATAATAATAATAATAATAATAATAATAATAATAATAATAATAATAATAATAATAATAATAATAATAATAATAATAATTCTTTATTGTACAATCTCCTCTACAAGTACACAGACATTCACAAGTATATTAGAAAGGACAAATATTACAATATATGATGAAAATCTGAATATATAAAATAAATAAATTAATTAAGAGAACTCAATTGAGTACGTTAAATAAACAAATGTGGTCTGAGGAAATGGCAACGGCGAGTCTCAGTGTGATCACTGATTTTCAGACTGACCGACAAGAGTTACAACAATTACACTAATACAATAAATAATATAATTCAAATTAATCAATCAATACAATAGTTGTAAACTATAAACATTAAAAACATAGTAAAATATACAAAAAGGTCCATTACAGGCAAGACAAAATGTTTGAATTGAAATCAGAAAGAAGAAAGTATAAAAATGATAAAAGATACCAAAATCCTTGCAATAACGATAGTAATCGCGTATAAACTCTTTAGCCTTCCAACGAAACCCTGAAAAATTCAAAACCTTTTAGTCATTTGAGAGTTGGTTGCATAAATAAGCTCCAAGATAGCGATAAGAAGCCTCAAATCGATCTGAACGATGAATAGGCAGAACAAGTGTAGTACCAGCATTATGCAAAACTCTAAAATTTCTGTCGGTTGAGTCAGGAAAAGTTGCCGATTCTCAAGAATACACAGCGTTTGTCAAAACTTCAAAACATTAAAAATAAAAAGACCAAGATGATAGAGCCCACATTGATTTATTGTCAGCCAATCAAAGCGTGATCTACATGCTGAAATGTGAAAGTATTTGCGTCCATTGTAGCAAAATCTCAAGAAAGCATTCTGCATTAGTTGTATTCTGTATTTTTGTATAATCTGTATAATTCTTCTTCTAATATTTGTATAATTCTGTATCTATGAAAGATCTTTGTATAAAACAGGGTATGTAAACTATATCACAATAATCAAAAAGAGAAAGAACAAGGGATTCACATAGTCTAAGCTTGACATCAATAGGAAGTAATTTGCGATATTGATACAACGATCTCCGTCGCAAGTAAGCGACTTTATTGCTCAAGTGAGCAATACATGATGATCAAACCTACAGAGACTGTCCAGACAAAGCCCCAACTCTCTGCAGTTATCCACATGAGTGATTAATTGACTCTCAACAGTGAATCTGAAGCATAACAGGTCAGTATCTGACAATCTGACAGTTGGATCTATCAATAAATATACTGTTTTCTTCAGGTTCAACAACAGGCTATTATCAAAACACCAGGTGTATATCTTCTGAAAATCTGAATTAACATCCACAACAGCCTTAGGGTTTTCTGAGCGATGGAAAATGTGAATAATTTGTGTGTCATCAGCGAACATCATTTCAGATAATAGTTCCAGTTCCAAAAAGTCAGCAAAATACAAAGTAAATAATAGGTATGTGGCGACGCTCTTTCCAGAGCGTCGCCACATACCTATGTAATTTGCGCATTGCTTTACTTACATCTCAGGGAAGTCACTTTGACCTTTGTATCCATCCTAACCGAACATTCGTTCTGGTCAAGTGTAATACTCGAAAGGGTCCTGAGAGAGTAATTAGCGACAATCAGCGTTTTATCCTGTCGGACTCATGACGCTATTATTGTTAAATAACATGGGGCAAAGTTCAGAACCTTGCGGTACATCACGTTTCAAAGTCCGAAATGATGAAATAGACATGTTGTTTGCAGTTTTAAGAAATACCAATTAGGACCAAATCCAAGAAACCACAGAAGCAGAAAATCCCATGAATCTGAATTCATAGATTATGATTAATAGTGTAAAATGCCTTTGAGAAGTCTAAAAGACAAATCAACTACACACTACCCCTATCATATGCAGTGAGAAAAAAGTGGGATATAAATGGCAAAGAGGAAATCCCGATTGCCCCAATGGTATCAGTGCATTCTCTCTCTCAAGTAGCTTTGTAACTGGATTTCCGCAGCCTTTTCAAGGATTTTCGACAAAAAAGGCAAAAAAGTTATCGGTCTCAAATGAGACAATGCAGATGGAGAAGACACTTTAGGCAGGGGCAAAAATATACCGTATTTACAGTTACAGGGAAGTACCATTTGCGTCGAAACTCCATCAAAGGCAGCAGAAGAAGATCCTCTACCAATCAAGGGACAGACCTACGTGACTTCGGTGGTATAACTATTGTGGGATCGCGTGGTTCTCTCGCTGAGGTTGGCTTCATGAGTTACTTGACTTCCCTGGTCAGCAGTTGCGGCGGGCAGTGGCAGTTTTGAAGGTCGACTTCGAAGGGAATAGAACGTCAGGCGTTACAGGGATCGTATTGTGCGTCGAAAAAGATAACGATTATAGGGGTTGTGGGGGGGGAGGTGTGCTTTATTTAAATCATCTACATGTAGCAACTGGTTAATGAAACGTGTGTGTTTCATTTTAAGTTTTCCCTCTAGGATCCTCCTACAAATTATGGGGGGGGGGGGGCTCATGCCAAAATATGAGGACCCGTGATGAGATATGAAGACATGTGGCGTGATATGAAGACACGTGGTGAGATATGAAGATTCGTCCGAGATCTGAAGACGTTTGCTAGAGATTTGTGTAGTGATCATTAAATGTGTGCTGTTAGAAGAAGTAGCGTGTTAATGGTACTACTCCTCTGAAAACCGTTGTGCTGTGATCAACGTACTACGTACAAGATAGTACGCAAGTGATCAGGCTCGAACGAAAGAAGAAACGGACGAGTGATATTTATGGAAAGAAACAGGATTACACGGATATTCAGGAATTCCAACGGGCACACGCCAGAAAAAGGTGTTTGCAACGAGGGTTACAAGAAAACATATTCATGAACAGGTTTCAGCTAGGCAAAAGAAAACGAAATAATCCTAATATGAGTATTTATCCAAGATGCTTGATAATGCATCGAAGGCAGATATAGAAGAACAAGCTGAATTACAATAGGTCATAGATGGCATTCCAGATTACAACTGAAATAAAATCACATTATATGGTGCACAAAATGTACAATATTTTAGATCTAAGTTGAATATTATGTAGCAATGAATGGTATCATCGAGAAACATTCCCAGAGTAAGCCGACACACGAAAAGAAGGAATCAAAGAAGAAGAAGTAGAAGAAGAAGGAAAAGAAGCATAGAAGCAGGCTACTGATAAACAAGAGAAGAAAGAAGTGAGCAAGAAAATATCAGAAAACAACTATGTTACGTTGTTTACAACGTTTACGTTGTCAGAACTATGGTGAATTAAAACATAAAAGAGTCCTTAGAAGGAAAGAGGGCCGAAACGTTTTAAGTGTAGTGAGTTTGGTCGCATTGCAACAAAGTGTCAAAAGTCTGATGTTGCCCATGCAGTGATTACAACCCAAGGGGAAAAGACTACACACAGTATACTGATTGAGAATAATTATGATATAATAATGTGAAAATATCGCCGGTAATGTAAATTATAACATGAGAGACAAATAAAAAAATTCATTTTTGTAATATTTGAAAAAACAAAAGAATAGAGGAATATGGTGTTTACGTCATGTTATAGACTACACTTAGTATTCCTACCAAAAGTTTAAAGAAAAAAATTGGAGCCTTTTTGAGCAAATCCTGTTTTTGTTATTTTTTAAACTTGCACAAATTGTAGGCAAAACTACTAAAAGCTTAAAAAAATGTACATGACCTTAACGAAAAAACTTATTACGGAGAGCAAATTTCATTTGAAAAAAAATCTCTTTCTTCAATTGAGTAGTTGTAGGAAGACGCCGGAAAAATTCAAACTTCCAATTTTCGAAAACTCAGAGTTAACCGTGAAAATCGGACCTATGCCATCTTTATAAACGTATTTTACTATATTCTTAGAAGAAATTTAAAGAAAAAATTTGGAACCAGTTTTGAAAAAAAATTGAAAATGTCCCTAGGGCTTCATGTTTAATACCTCAAAATTTGAAGGAATGTTTTGGAAAATCGCAGCGTTCGAGCCAAATCGACGGAGGAATATCTATTTTGAAAAAAATCCTACGCATGTTTTAGGTATCAGGTGTTCACATACGGACGGACGCGTTGGGATAAAATGGACTAATTCTTGGCCAAAAGTCGAAAAATAAGTTGTAACATATCACAAATTAACATGAATATAAGTATTCTAATATAATCAAAGCATCATGATTCGCTATTATTACTCAAGTTGGTTGTCCTGGTTTTACGTACAAGGTACTGAAAGTTGGCACTTCTGTAAGCAAGTTGTAAGGTGCGAGTGCCTTACGCCTGATAGTACAAAATATTTTGTTTCTTGTAGCAGTATTTCGGAGTTGGAATCGTAGTCGAAGTATGGATACTCACAATGAAAGTAAGCTTTATTACTTCTAATAAGAAAAGTAGATGTAGTTATTCACAACGCAGAATATTCGTGCCTTAAACATATCCTGTATTAGTTTTCATATTTTAGGTTATGTTCATGTTTACATTGACTTATAACTAATATGCTGCTGTTTGCTGCGCTGAATCTATTTCTAAAGTATCATTCAACCAAAGGAGATAATGTTTGACATAATTTTAGCTGCCGCTACCAGCCGCCTTATACGGAATTTGCGTCTTTTCAGATGTGTGTCATATCAATCGAAAAGTATTCATTGTGTGGCATTCATCGGAGATAAAAAAAAGAGGCAAGAATGTGCAGTTCTCGATTATATTGTGAGTAGATGTTATGGTAATAATGTCTGAAGATCTTTTAAAGCATTTGAAGATAAAAACAAAAGATTTTCGCCACAAACTTAATAGATGTTGGCAGGAAGGTCACCGAACTCTTAAGACGTTCTCATCAAAAATTTCTCAATGGCTTTCTGGGGAATTCGTGAGCTCACAGAGCAAATCGACTGAATCACATGAATGCAAATCCAAATCTTGAACAGAGCGACCTGCTCGTTCTTATGATGAGAAATCTGAGGTCCAAACGAAGAGTCGCTGCAAACTTGTCCTTCGAAAACGACCATCAGGCAGATTTAATGGTAAAAGCTGCAAGCATGTCAGCTCGAGCTTCGGGGAAGAGAGATATAGCTGTTGTTCTGGATCAAGTCACTGAAACTCCAATCAGACCAGTCAAACCTGCCCAATTTGTGGCGCAAAACCTATTCAAGTAAAGTATGCGACAGAATTTGACGTACCCAAATTTTTGCCTAAGTCTGGTACTTCACAATTTGGGGTAAGTCCCCTACATTTTTGGATTAAGCTTTTTGAATGTATTCTGCACATAGCTTATAGAATATATTTAAAAGCATGGCGAGTCAGAGGTGAGGTAAATAAATGTTTGTTGCTAAGACGAAAAAAAGCAATTCAAAAATTGTTTTGGGAAAAATGCATCTTCATGTGGATAAGGTGAAAGATGATGGTTGCGGTTCGCATAATGACGAAAATACTGCACGACGCGCTTTCTCGGAGCCTGCAGTTTTTTCACGAATTACTGGTGTTAATGAAGACCTATTTCAGAGATTTAGAATTATCGTGATAGCCATGTCATGTCAATAAAGCATTGACCCTTAATGATTTGGCAAATATTGGACGGAGACTTCTAAAGTATACAGAAAACTCTTTTGATTGGTTTCCAATGCCTGTGTTTATAAAGTTATTGTTCATAGAAAACACATACTTCAATATAGTATTTTGACACTTGGATGCCTGGGAGAAGAAGCTTCAAAACCCAGAAATACAGTAGTATGAAAAGGAAAGAGAGAGTCACGCTAGGAAAGACAGCAGAATTTACAACATAACAGACGTGTTCAACACGGCTTTGGAAACATCGGATCTCATCATTTTGACTGTCAGCCTCCAGAAAAGATTTCAAAATAATAATAAAAAGGAACTTCAACTTGAAGTAATTAAAATGCTTATTTGCCCTGCACCAGAATCAAGTTCACATTAAGTAACTGAGTGAATATCTTATCTTGTTGAAGTATCGGATGAGGATGCTATGGAATAGATTCTTTCTAGTAATCAGAGAGAACATGACTTAATATTAATAATAGGAATGATGTCTATTATTTCACAACAATAAGAACTCTTGTTAAATGAAAATACAGATGAATAATTTAATTATAAAAGTTTTCATGCTAATTTTTAATTCTTTCCTTTTCCTATCTAAAGACAGTACGTATATATGAGCCGCCATCTTGAAATTATGCAACAGGTAATATGGTAAATGTATTATATTCTTTAGGTCTATATATGCACCAAATATCAGGCGACTTGCTCTTCAGATAACCGAGTTATGACTTTTGACTAAGGACAGAGCGCTTTCATCCCATAGTGGGACGGACGATGTTTATGTCTCTTACTACTTACTCCTAATATGCACCTTGTAATTGTGTGAAGGTTGGCAACGACTTTTGCCAATACGAAACGAAACGTAAGCCCCCTATATCGATTATGAATATTTTTAGTATACGACAGTGATATTTTTCGTAAGTTGTCACGTTAGCTCCATGTTTTATGTGGTCATAATATATAAACCATCTCAGTAAATAATATTAAATACGTAAATATTATAATTATTACAAAATTATAGTTGAACTTTTAAGTTTCAACTAACTCATTATTGTTAATTAAGAATTGTAAGATTATATGAAGAGAACAAGAACAATCTCTGATAGCAGCAATTATTTTTCTTCTGTTAGCTTTTTAAAAATGTCCGTTATTTTTTGTGACGCACTTTACAAATAAGTCCAATAAAATATAATCTATATATTTAAAAAAATAAGGTATTCTGCCATGGCTTCGTTTAGAGCTTCTACTGAACCGATTGTCGTATTTTTTCTTTTAAATGAAAGAATGTGATCCCTAGATGTGTTATCAGATATTGTTTGTGTTGATTCACAACATTTACGGTGTAAATTAATTAATTAAATCATTCTTTAATAGTACGCTTATCAATAGTCAATTGTTTTCTTCCAAAGGGTGGCTGTTTGAAAATTGATATATATGAGTCTATAGATGTGCGTCCCCGCCGCTTCATGGTGGCGCTGCTTGATGTTTTTGTTTTGATTCTTGAGATTTGTTCACAATTCGTCAAGGTTTTGTTTCAGAGTAGTAATTGCAGTTGTGAAGATGACAGTTTGATATACATATTTGCTTTTGTAGTGTATTTTGTAGAGAACATTCGGACAGTGGGTTTTGTGCGGTTGTAGTGAAGTTGTTTACAGGTTATGTCGAATTCCGAATCGTTGCTCACGCGCCCCAAAAGACTCAAACGCACTACATTGACTGGGAGCAGGGAAAGAGAAAGTCAACGTATGTGTCGTGATAGTGAGGTCATTTCATTTTCTGTTGGGTTATTGTCTATGAAATGTCAGTTTTGTTCTACTTTGTACTTCCCATGTCAGAGAAATTCTGTAAACGAGTTTACTGTGTGTTGCTTACATGGGAAAATAAGATTACCTTCGAGCAATATGCCAGAAGAAATCAAACAGTTGTTTATAGGAGATTATGACACATCAAAAAACTTTAGAAATAATATCCGTCAGTATAATAGTGGTCTTTCTTTAGTGTAATTTGGTGCCGATATTGCATTGCCACCTGGTCATGGGCCATACGTGTTCAACATTTTGTGAACTCCACATCGATATTATCTTCGTTATACCCTAAAGATTCAAACAATTGCAACATATTGTGAACATTAGTCTGGGCACAGTATTTTACATTTATCTTAGATCACACCGTCATATTTTGACGGGTTCTCACTAGTAATAATAATAATAATAATAATAATAATAATAATAATTTATGCAAATACAAATTAAGAAGTATATAATTTTAAAGGATATATTTTTATTAAAAATTGTCGGTTTTATTCAAACTTTTTCAAGCACGACCTATTTGATTCGTAATTATTGTGTAGTAAGCAAACCAATTTATACCCATGAATGAAACGTAGATCAATAGTTCATTTTACGAGCTGATCATATCAGTATCTTTGGAGATTGGTAGAGTGGCATGAAAGTTGTTAAATGACGTGTTTGAGATCAGATCCTCCCTTTCTTGAAGGGCTACCAAAAATACAATTATTTATTCTCAAAGAGAGTTCTACATGACACTAAAGAAGGGAAATTGAATTAAATGTATGTCATCTATTTTTCTTTGCTCAGTTCTAATTTTTTTTCCCTTGGAGCTTTTAAATAGCCTGTAATTTAGGATGCATTTTCGTTGACATTCAATAACGAGAAGTTCTATTTTTCCAGTGCGCATTGCAAGCTTTAGACTAAAGCTACCTTTAGACTAAAGCTAGCCCACGATTTTGGGGAATCCAGATGAGCCTAAAATTCGGGAATACAGGACTCATTTAACCTAAAATTAGCCTTTTATTTTGTATACATTTTGGTTGATTTTGGTTTGGGGGCGCTGCTTGCTTTTCAACGGGAAGGGTAGGCACCCCTTAAAGTGTTATACTCGTCTGTATTGCGGGTTGCAGTATATTGCACCTAAATCTCACGCTGAAGGCCTCCCATATTATGAGACGCACGTCGATATTGCGCTCATTCAGACAGAGCGCATGTATCAATATGATCGACATCGCGCAGAAAAAACTTGGCGAGGGACATATGTAAACACAGCCATTACTAAATCCACATTTACTGAAAAGAAAAACAAAAGACTACACTTTCCCTTTCAGATCACTGATTTTCTGAAAGCAAAATTATCACATCTATTTGGGAGATATTTTTCAGGGGAATAACGTAAAAATCAAAAATACAAAGATCACAGAAATGTTAATAGTGCGCTAAAACGAATGGTGATAACCCTGATAAAGATAGATACACAAAATTGTATCACGTCATGTCAGCGTGTTTTACTGAGGGACAAATCTGTTTCAAACCATTCAAATAAAGTGTAGAAATGCTAGAAAAACGTAATGAAATCAGCTTGAAGTATACAACGTTTAAATTAATATGGGATGTGTTTCTAAATAAATATATTGAAACATACAACTAAACTAATCTAAACTAAATTCTAACTAATCTAACTAAATTTTCTATTCCACAGAGAGTGAAGGAAAGAGAGGAGAGAGGGAGAGGGAGGGAAGAAGAGAAGGCGAGAGTGAGAGACATGTTAATTTTAAATATAATTTCAAATGTCAATTTTTAAATTTTTGGAAATAATAATAATAATAATACTAATAATAATAATAATAATAATAACAATAACAATAATAATAATAATAATAATAATAATAATAATAATAATAATAATAATAATAATAATAATAATAATAATAATAATCAGAATATGAATAATATTTTGCCAAAAGATTACGCATATTCATTATTTTAAAATGTTATTTATTTAAGTATATTACAAAAAACTAGATACAAAAGCACAGACTGTCTCGCATTATTTGTAACTGCTTGCAATATTTGCAGAACATTATACAGGCAAGCAAGGATAATTTCACACATAAATTGAACATCCAGAACTAAAGGCCATCCATTCGAAACTACAATATCATTACCTAATGCATTCCTGTATAAAAAATTCTTCCCGACTTTAATAAAGTAAAATAATTATACCATTTTATTGAACGTAGAAATATTGTAACATTAACGTTAAGTAAAAAAAGCCGCCTTGTATCTTTCTTCCATCCATATAGCTATTCAACGGTGAAATCCACGTATTAACTTCTCAAATATCGATCGCTGCATGGTATGGCAACAATGCCGCGTACGGTGGGAATACCAAATATTTGTCATAAAACCTCGTACAAAATTATTGTACTCGAATTATTTCAATTTTTTCGTATTTCATTGAGAGAGAGAGAGAGAGAGAGAGAGAGAGAGAGAGAGAGAGAGAGAGAGAGAGAGAGAGAGAGAGAGAGAGAGAGAGAGAGAGAGAGAGAGAGACTAATTGGTCTAATTTCAATGAAGGTTTCCGGACTGTTTGTAGGGAAGAAAACATCATTACATTGGAAATACAAATTGCAGAAAACAGAAAAATCGAATTAACATTGGAATTTTCAATTGTAGTTAAAATTTAAGTAATGATTTTTCTTATCCGTTTGATCCATTTTTGTTCTCGATGTATTTTTCTCGTAGCCCATAGTTGGTGGGACACTTGTATATATTAATTTGAAATTAGTATTGATAAAATTGAAAATAATATCATTAATTTCAAGCAGCAATTTTGCAAAAACTCCTAGTTTTTCCAAAAATTGTAAATGATCTTTTTTTTATCATCTGATTTTTCGGAACAGATTATGTTTTAGACAGAAATCTGTATCTTACGAGCGGAGAAAAATAGGCGATTCTGTAAGAACATATGTCCAAAGCTTTTTCGGTAAAAATAGTGTTAGGAATGGAAAAAAGCTGTTTTGCATTAACGAGCGCTACGTGTTTCTGCACAGCACTGGCTAGCCGTGAAACAGATCTTTTAAACAGAGACTTGATTTTCTTAAAGAAGTGCTGTTGTTTTGGGATGTGTTATTGAAGTGTTGGAGAGTTGAAGTCATGAACTCTGTTGAAGTCTGAACAGTTCCATCTCCACAGGAAATTGAACGAGCACCAGCAGAGAGTGTACGGTTACCAGTACCCCCAGCCAATATTTCTGACGTAAAAATCCTGATGCAACATTTGAGCCAACACGAAAACACAGGATTTTATAAACAAATTTGCATTGTACATCCAGGTAACACTAAAGATTCTGATATTGAAGGTGTGATGAATGACCAGCTTACAGCAGATCTTTTCAGTATGTTAATTGCGCTTAGTTCAGGTTGTAGTTAATTGGTTTGGTTATGTGTATGTAGGAGGTTCAGTTGTTTTCATTGTTTACAAGAATAACAGTTGTAACGGATCGGATTTAGCTCTAATAACATTAAATTAAGAATACCTCGCCTCAAGTTGGGAATGTCAACTCTCGCAAAAATTGAATATAATAAACTCGACGTGCTACATAATTGCACAGACTTTCTCGTAGCAACCTTTTTCTAATTGCCTTGGTGTGGTTTGGCTTTAAGGTCTTGCTCCAATCTCTGGACAGATGCCTCCTATCGTCGCCCAAAGTAATTTATTTTTTTACATTTTCACAACTTTTTGCTTTCTTAATAGAACCGAATTATGACTTCAAGAAAATTAAAGAAGAGTACAACCTCGTCTTAAATAGAAATTTTCATTGAAAAATATGAAGCCGATTTTAAGAAAATGGTCATTAAGCAGTACTGTATGTACAAAATTTGAAGTTCTTTTAAACCGACGGACGTTTAATAAAAATCTTTTTCCATATCAGGGGAACCCAAAACGTGTATTTCCGTTGAAATCTCGAAATAGATTTCCGCAGCATTACATAACTTTCTCTTTACTACATATATTACTCCGTATACACGCACGTATACGAGAAAGTAATTAGAGATGTTACATAATTGCACAGACAGTATAATTTTCTAATTTCCTTGGTGTGAACTAGCTTTAAGGTTTTGCTCCATTCTCTGGCCAGCTGCCATCTATCGTCACACAAAGTAATTTTTTTTAACTTTTCTCAACTTTTTGCTTTCCTAGTAGTACAACCTATATTAATTTAATAATATTAAAGAAAAGGAAAAATTCGTCCATCCGAAATTTCCATTGAAAAAAAATAAGCAGTTTTTAAGAAAATGGTGATTAAGCATTGCTGTTAATGCGAGATTTGAAGCTCTTTTTCACAGGAATCTATTGAATTTTGGAATAATTTCATTTGAAAGCATTTGAAGCACTTCCACTCACAATTTTAATGATGCATACAAATCGATGAAAATGTCCAATTAACGTATTGAGAGGTATTTAAAAAAACATTTGTGTAATTTTTGAAAAAAAATGAATATACCAAAATTAACTTTACGTCATATTAAACAACGCACATAGCAGTATCTATTAGAAAAAAATGAAGAAAAAATTTGAAGCCTTCTTTGAAAAAATGGCGTTTGAGCGTTTCTGAAAATGCGGAATTTTGAACACATTTCAAAATGTAAATATTACCGATGTGTACCGAGGCAAGTCAAATAAAACTCATATTTAAAATATTTGAGAAAACAGAAGAATAGAGCAATATGATGTTTACGTCAAGGTATAGGATTTGGTTTGCACTAACAATACCAAAAATTTAAAGAAAAAATTTGGAGCAGTTTTTGAGAAAATCTTGTTTTCGTAATTTTTTAAAATTGCAAATATTGCATGCACTATTGCACGAAAACTAGTAACATTTCTGAAATAATGTTCGTGATCTTATTAAAAGAATTAATTATGCACAACAAATTTCATTTGAAGGAAAAACTGTCTTCAAATTTTGTAGTTAAGACGCCGAAAAAAATTCAAACTTTTGTAACTTTCGAAAATTCAGAGTTAACGGTAAAAATCAGACGTAAGCCATCTCAATAAATGTATTTTAATTTATTCTTACAAGAAATTTAAAGAAAAAATTGGAATCGTTTCGAGAAAATTTTGAAAATGGGGTTTCATGTAAAGTACCCCCAAATTTTAAAGAATGTTTTTCAAAATTTCAAAACTTCAACTAGAGCCAGAACGACATAGGATTCTTCAATTTGGAGAAGATCGTACTTGTGGTTTAGACGCTAGAAGTGTTCACAGACAGACAGACGGACAGACGGATAGACGGACAACTTCCAATTGGTTTTTCGGCATCAAGAACCAGAAAACAGGGATTCTGGCTACACCACGTGTTTGAGGATTTTTTCTCTTAATTTAGCAACTGGTTTTATGCACTTTCTCGACACCAGTGACCGGTAATAATTTTTTTCCGCCGAAAATCCGCCTTTTTTCGCGCAGCATTACGTAACTTTCTCTACACATATTACTCCGTATACGAGAAAGTAAATATTCATTCCATTTTCATACTCGTACTTCCACTCATCACTTAAAAATAGCACATTGTATTTATGACATCAAATCAACATGGATTCCATTGGCGATGCGGCCCACTCAATCTAACTTCATTTTGTGTTCCCGTTTCTGTCCCGTTCCTCACGTTTTAAGAAACAATGCCATTGAAACAATTGAAACTGTTATGAAGCAGAAACGATTTCACTTGGGATTTCAACTTTTCTATCGAATTTAATCCTTCAATGTCATCTGGCAAAGTGTAAAATAATGTACATGTATTGCATCTGAATATTTTGAAATGAGCTGTTGATACTTGCCCCTGATGAATATGATTTCTATATCGAGTGTTGTAGTAATAGACATCGTCGTTTTCTGAATATATGTTCTCGTCCTTAAGCAAGTCATTTTTGACAAAAACCACTGATTCGTAAATTAATAGACAATGTAATGGTAAAATTCCTAGATTAATGAAGAGAGGCTTACATTTATCACGTGGGTAAGATTTGGTTATTATTCGTACAATTATTTTTTGTAATCTAAACGTCTGGGAACATAAGATGTATTTCCCCAGCATATTATTCCATATCTTAACCGGGAATGAACATTCGCGAAATATACCTAACGAGCAGTATGAAGGCTGTCTGAATTTGAAAGAATTCTGAATGCGTAGCATAATGAGCTTAATTTTGTGTTCACTTCATTTAAATGGACGTTCCATTTAAGGATTGACTAAATTGAGAGACTTAAACATTGTGTTGCCTTAACATCAGTCAATGGTACACCGTACATTTTCAATGGAGCACAAAATTGTTTATTTGAAATGGAAAAACTGCATTAGAACAGTTTTCATTTACTATTAATTTGTTATTTTGGAACCAATTTGAAACATCTGATATTGTACTATTTACGGTTTCTTTCTTGCAAAGGATGTTCGTATCATCCGCAAAGAGAACTATTCTTCCGTTTCGAATCGTCAAGGGCATATCGTTTTCGTAAAATAAGAACAGAATAGGACCTAAAAACGATCCTTGAGGAACTACACGTGCAATTGGCAAAGAGTCGGAAAGGTGTGTACATAATGTTCCATCATTTCAGTAAGGTATTTCCATTCTCTGATATCGTTGTTTAAGGTACGAACGTAACCAATATAGGGCAATACCACGAATTCCATATGAAGGTAATTTTGATAGTAAAGCGCCATGATCAATGACGTCAAAAGTTTTTGAGATATCTAAAAATAATCCAATAGGTGCTTCGTTTTGGTCCAATGATGAAGCGACATCTATAAGAAAAGAAAATATGGCTGTTCTGTAGTTTTTGATTTTTTCTAAATCCATGTTGGCAATCTGAAAGCGAGTCGTGTTTACTGAGAAAGGTTTCCATCCATACGTAAAAATGTCTCTTTAATATTTTTTAAAAAACTGATAGAAGAGAAATTGGCCGATAATTTTTAATTTCATTTTTGATGCCTTTTTTGAAGAGCGGTTTAATTTTAGCTGTTTCAAAAATATCTGGAAACGTTCCAATGCATAAAGATGCATTAAATATGTGAGTTAACTGGTGTATAATAGCAGGTGCACAGGTTTTTGACAAATAATCCGGGAATTCATTTAAACCGGATGAATATTTATTTTTTAATTTACCGATTATTTTGTGAATTGGAGTGCCTCTATTTATTGAGAATAAACATATTCGGAAACAGAAAACTTGAAGTTTACATAGAAATATTATGACTTATATATGATACATTATACCATTTCATAAGAAACACAAGAACTTAAAATTATTCTCGCGGGTGTTCGCAGAAGGTTAGCCTTCACTTATCGCGTTCCGAATAAGCATTAATTTGCGCTGACAGGAACAACTATTGCCGAGGCATTTTCAAACTACGTAATGCATAAGCGATACGTGGGGAGACCTTGAAACCTTGGCACGAGAGGTGTAAGTCGGGTTCGGTTTGTGGCCTTCGATTCTTGTGGGGGACTTCATCGAATTGTATTAACGGAATATTGGATTAACGGAAAGAAAGCTTAGCTTGCCAGAACAAACTTAAAAAATCGTTCGTTAAAACATGAAATAATTTTGTTTTACATTTATTCTTTCATTACTGGTTTGAATTAGATGTCTAAAGCTTGGTTTATAATGATCACTATGATACCCAGTTATATGCTTTTGACCAATTACAATAAAGTTTTCAAACCAAGCATTGAGACGTAATGAATCTTATGTAATTGCGCCATTAAATGTTGTGTTTTGTAATTTCAGAATTCACACTGCTTATGCGCGCGTTCGCTAAAGCGCGGTAACTCCTTTCGCCAAAACCAAGCGTGTAAAGCAGACCTAATATCATTAAAGGGTATACCCGAATAAGGGGGTGAAAAGTGTCCTGAAACAAAATCGATAATCACGACGCTCATAAACAATAAAATAAAAAAGTCATAGATTCACAAACAATCAGTCTGTTGCAGAGATACAACGAAAAACGTGTTTTTCATGTTTCATTTTTATTTTATTTTTTCTCAGTTTCTATTGCATGTATCAGACTGAAAAAAATGGGGAGACGGGAGAAAATAGTTGAATTTTAAGATAGTCTTGGCAACCACTTCAGACGTCTAATTCAAATAGAAAAACATAAAAAAATTGAAATCGATTTTCGACATGATAACGTTGGGGTACTGTCTTAGTTTTCCCCCTAGAATGTGTGTTTATTATAACATTCTGTAACATATTTTTCAGATTTTTAAACAAAGTGGACGATAGTGGAATATATTAAAACCAATTTATTCGGTTCAAAAATTTGAAATACGCACCAAAATGTGATAGGGAAAAACGCTTTTACCAATATTTAAACATAGATTCAATCACGACATATGAACTCGAAATTTCATGTGTTACATCATTTATGAACCAAACTCAATCGGACAATCGTGAAAAGCTGGGTGGGCTCTCGCGCAACTGACTTCAGCCAATGAGCTTCAAGTATCAGTTTGCGTCATATTAGTGTGAATTTTAAATGTCACAATTATCACAGTTGCAAGTCATTGAAACAGAAACACATTTCTTTTTTTTTTTCAAATATTGCATCTTTTATTTCAATTACACTCTCATCCTGTAATTTTTTGTGAGTCACCGTTGAAAATTGTCATTTTACATCACTTCCAAAATGTTTCTCAACGCTTCTTGCTCTCCATGTAACATAGTAGCTAACGTCTGGTCTCGCTTTTCAACTGAAGTGTGTCACGTGTGTCACGATTTTCAACCGTGTTGTGATCAAACATCGGTGTATTAGAGGAGCCCACCATCTCTTTCCACTATAGGTATATCGGTGAAACGATATTATTGTGAACGTGCGAGCGGAAGTCGCAGCCTGGGATTCTGTTTGTAGCTACGCTCATTTACTATTTGGTACACGTCCGTTACTTGGCGAAAATTGTTAAACCATCAGAAATTTTTAGTATACTGTTTATTCACACAGGTACGCGTGATCCCAGTTATTGAAGAAGACTGTGATAAATTGCCTATAATTGTCTAATTGTCAATAATTAATAAATCTACAACTGAGTAATTTGATTTATATTATAAACAAATTATTAATATACCTAAAACGGAGTAATTTGATTTATATTAAAAACAATACATAAATCTAAAATCAAAAGGGGCCTGAAGATTTAATTTCGATAATATAAATACATTCCACATAAAGACAAACATTTGCTAGCAAAAAGTTGTAAATCAGACATTTGTCTGACAACAACAACAAAAAAATTTCTACGAGAATCAATACTTCTGAGGTCAAAACAGTAAAGGAATATATCTATATCTATATCTATATCTATATCTATATCTATATCTATATCTATATCTATATCTATATCTATATCTATATCTATATCTATATATCTATATATCTATATATCTATATATCTATATATCTATATATCTATATATCTATATATCTATATATCTATATATCTATATATCTATATCTATATATCTATATATCTATATATCTATATATCTATATATCTATATATCTATATATCTATATATCTATATATCTATATATCTATATATCTATATATCTATATATCTATATATCTATATATCTATATATCTATATATCTATATCTATGTCTATATCTATATCTATATCTATATCTATATCTATATCTATATCTATATCTATATCTATATCTATATCTATATCCATATATCTATATCTATATCTATATATCTATATCTATACTAATATATAAAGACAGAAGTGCGTTGTCTTACAGCGCGGTAATCGCTGAATCTACTGAACCAATGCCAATGAAACTTTTGTGCTAGCATCCTTTAAAGGCCTGAAGTACTATAGGCTATGATTTACAAACATAAACAGTAATATATATTCAAAATAATTACTTTTCTGGACATTTTTTGCCTAGCTTTACATCACAGATTCAAGAGTGTATCAATGACAATAGTTCCGCTGCGCGCCACCAGAGGATGACGTCTGAGATCTACTACTGATTTCATCAATGTCCAGAATTATTACGAAATTTATTTGAGTTTAAATAAGGATATGTAATGTCCCTGTGTGAACATTTGAAAGAAAGCCGTAACTGAAGTGGAAAAGAATGTCAATGTTAATGCATTGCTCTTTGTCCGTGTTATATACAAAGTGGCAAGAAGTCATTGTGAGTTTGAAAGTGTTTAATAATTGAGGTAGGTTGAGAGAATAAAAAGTACAATAATATACAGTACAGAATATACAGTAATGTACAATATATAGATATCGTATACAATCTAAACAACATCTTCTTTTACAGAAATTTGTGACAACCGATAAAAGCTGGTAATTATGTTTCAGAATAGATACAAGTATTTTTATTTATTTTTATGATTAAGATTCATCAATTACGTTATGACATCTATAACTATTACTCCGTATCTACCAACTACCGTACCCGTGCATTAGCTTCTGCATGTTATACTCACCTTAAAACAGAAAGTCCCTTCAAGGTTACGAGTTGACAGATAAATTTCAAACTTTTCTTTATGAATACAATAGAAGAAAAAATATAAAAATAGGATAAGTTTTACGTGACAATTTATTGATAGTGTTGGAATATTATATAAAACTCCACAAAAATTGTATATGTGAGTTTACAAGTATTTTATTTTGTAGTTTAGATTTGTTCATTGCTTTTAGTTATAAAGTGAATATTTAGAAGCTGGAACTTCAAATAAAAAATAGGTAATTATTTGTGGAAAAGTGTGCGAGGTAATACGGAAATTTCCAAATGGGTGTCAAGAGAAGACAGCTATCGTGGCGTGGCCGGGCAGAGCATGGCAGGGAGTAGGGCGGAGAAGGGATTCAATGGAAGAGATAGAGGTAGGTCCCGCCGCAGGGCATGAAAAGATTGAATTACTCTTCATGTAAAATAATTTACTGTAATAAAGGCCCGAGCAACGCCGGGCATGTAAAAACACAGAATGCTTTATTCCCAGAAAAGATAATGGATATTACACAAGAGTTATATCTCCTGCGGAAAGATTAACAGTGACTCTAAGGTAAGTTAAATAGGACCTTCTTCATTACATTACTTATATTACAACTAGTTAACGCTATATTTTATTGCAAGCATACTGGATGTTTTTAAATCGGGGACTTTGTGGATTTTTGTCAGTAAAATAAAGTTACATAATAGTGGAGTTGCAATTGCACCTTGTAATAATTATAAACTGAAGAATCTAGTTTGGAGAATAGTTGAAAAGGTGCTTTTCAACTGCTATGTTATAAATGGTACACAAAAAATATTTTGTTTATAAAATGTATGAAGTCTTTCATTTGTAATTGCATACTGCATAGTACACTGCAAATGTTTAGTTTGTGTACTATTTTAACATCAGTGATGTATTTGCTCTCTGAAAATGGTATATTCTATGAAATAGAATAGAATATAATATGAAATTGTGATATGATACATATAACCCTAGATTATTAATCCTCTGCATGGGTTTGGCATTAACAACCAAACCATCTAAAAGACTACTACCATTTTCTTCGATGATGAATGATTTTTTCCATAATAAAATAAATAAATATAGCATTGAAGGTAGTATGAACATGATAATATATATGCTGCACTGGAAGAATACGTACTTACTGAATCCCTGAAATTGAATTGCGAATGAAATTACGAAAATACCTCAGGATATTGTGCTAATATTAATTAATAAAGTAATTCAATTTTCATCGCGGGTACTTAATAAATTAAGAATCAATTTCTCACATAAACAAGGACTGAAATATGGTGATGAACAATCGACAACTAATATTATCGGATAAATTAAACACAAAAAAGTTTCGAAATAATGTAGGTGGCACGCTAAACAATATAAAGCATTTGAAATGAACTAATAATTCAGAAAGGATTTGAAATTATCAATCTGTAAAATTACTAAAAACCACAATTCGTTTAGTACAATAGTATACCCACGTTTTCACCTGCCTCAATAAAAAATTATGTAATTCGCAATATAACGCACATACACAAAATCTACAATTAGTATTTTATTCTTACACAATATTTAGAAATAAAAATAATTGTTAGCAATTCATATCAATTTGAATACTTACCAACACAACTGCTACTTCGTGATCACAACACAATGGCGCCCATGTGGTTCTCTCAGCTGTTTTCGGCCGACTGGACTGAGAAATCCAAACGAAACAGATATTCGTCCGACAAACGATGTTTTCGGACGCTGTCGGAAGAGGTCGTTCGGGTGCACTACGACTATTTCCGTTTACTAGCACGTGTTTGAACGAGTCGGGCATATCGGATGAAAACGCCCGACGTCGGACGACCGAAATTTCGCCCAAAATCGGCTGCACTGTGACCGCCGTCTAAGCCCGCGACCGATCTCTCGGTATGTGTGGTAGTGAAGTGCATGTTAGTGTAAGCGCGTGTAAGGGACAAGGATAGGACAAGGAATATGCAGGAAAGATCGCGCGCGGTCCATGGCCCGCTTGTTAGGATACTGCTCAGATCCGATACTGATCGGAGAAACCACGAAAAACTACCGATTAGAGCAGTCGGCTGCTAGAATTCTCCACCAGACAGTGACTGAATTTGACATAGCTATCTAGATAGTGTAGTAAATCCTGCCACCGTCGGTCTCTAACCTAGGACCTTCCAGTCAGAGGCACTGCAATGACATCAGTTGTTGCCCTGAGCCACCTCTCCTGGTCATATTACTCGACCTAGACAAGCAAAGCATGAACAGCACTGTCTAATAATTGGATAAAAACCAGTGGCGAAGCGTCAGAGTAGGCAGATTAAGCTGAGCTATCCCTAAGAATTTTGAAGAAGGCGAGAAATATCTCTTCACTAAAAAAATAAAATTGTAGATTCATAATATCGTTTTTTAGCGAATTAATGCCATACGTGCGCGCACCAAGTTAGTTTTTCTGTTCTTACGCATATCAATACGATGTGCCTTCGCCGCCGCCCGGTGCTGCGGGTGAGGCAGAGTCTCGTCCGCCTAACGCCGGAAGACAGCTATAGGCCAGGGACGGGGCGCGGGCAAGTGAGCGCGCATGCGCATTCAGTAGGCTGGGTCGGTGTTTGGGAAGTTTAGGCCGCCCTTACAACTGTATAAGTAATTTAAACTCTTGCCGGCAAGCAATCTCTTCACCACAAGCTTGCGTGGAACTTTCAGAAATGTCAGCTAGTCGTCATTGAGCAACTTATGGACTATCCGCGCACGTTTTCTTGAGCCCTCGCTTCGCTCGTTGCGAGAGGAGTGGGGAGTTTGGTTATTTTGAAAAGGAATATTATATCAAATTTGTAAAGCATTTTTCGATACAATATAGTTTCTATTACATGGGAGAGAACGTTTCTGGTTATCAAACTTTGTTCACAATGCTCGTTGCTATAATTTATTCTTAACTCAACTAATGGTGGCAAAGTCGTAGGGGTAGGTATTCCGGGGCTCAAGAAAGCGTGCTCGTATAAAATATCACAAACATCATGAATAAAATTGATTTATTCAAAATTTCAGTTTTAGAATTCCTATGCCGCTAATTCATTAAGTATAATATTGAGAATGTTCACTCTCATATTGAGAATGTCTCCCACATTATTTAGCATTGTGTTAATAAAATACGATCAATTAAAAACGTTGATTTTAAGAATTTATGGGTTAATATTGCGGCGAGTGTGTGAATCCCCCGGTAGCATTGTATTGTGGAAATATCAAACAGGATCTGATCAGTGTAACTTCATTTCGTAATTGTATTGCGTATTCATGTGTAGGTTAGATTGATCCTCGGGGTAGATTGATTAATTAGTGATTCCGGGAGCGTCAAAAGTTAACGTCGTTATTCCCGTAAGTGTAGTTCATGTTTTCCTCAGGAGGTGACTGTGATCTCTCCCGCTGGATGATAAGCCGACCTTCTGTCGGCTAGCGTTTTTCCCTACTAGGTGTCACATTCCAGTGGGGCACCGCGCCGGCCGGGCAAGCTCTAAGCTCCCGACCGATCTTCCAGCACGTGTGGTAATGTAATGCATGTAAGTGTATGTGTTAGGGATGAGAATGTGACAATGAAGAGGAAGGAAAGATCACGCACGGTCCCTAGCCCGTTTGTTAGGGTACTGCTCCGACATTCGTCTCCTGTTGATCGGGGACATCACGGAAATCTTTCGATCAAGGCAGCCGGACACTAGAATTCTCCTCCATACAGCGACGGAATTCAACCTAGCTATCTAGTTAGTCTCCAAAATGCTGCCATCGTTGGGATTCGAACCTAGGACCTCCCGTTCACAGGCACTACAGTGACAGCAGCTGATACCCTGAGCCACGTCTCTCAGTAGGTAATTCGAACTATCTTCCCATGCATAATTCTTCGTAAGGAAATTCTGCGGGCCATGGTAGTAGAAATCAGTGTAGACGGAAAGCACACTAATGCACCCACCGATAGAAACAAGTCTTTCTCTCCCGGGAGCGTTTCAGTATTTTTTTTATGGTATTCAAAGTCTTCGAAAAATCTGATTTAAAATTATCAATCCATTTATTTTTGTCCCGCTGCGTTATTGTTACACTATTCCGTTCCTTTGGTTCGGACCTTTAGTTGACCCTCTGCATTTCGGCAGATTTCTTTGGTACTGACAGCAAGGAAATGGTGAATTGTTACCAAATGCACAATCTCTCAGATATATTAGAGTTTCATGCCCGATAAGATACCTCATTGAAAACGAATATTCTCGAATTTATTTATTTACTTATTAATTTAACGAAAAAACAGGTAAATCTACGTAACTGTGGAAAGAAGTTCAATATGTTCACAGTTTCCTGAGCTCTGAAATCTCTGTTCTAACTCACTTGCAAAGGCAAAAGGGCAAAAAGGCACAGGCAAATGGTCGTTGCGAAGCGGCGAGTCGAAGGCAGGGGTTTGCGCACTATTGTTACGTGAGCTGGGGGAAGCTTGGGTGAACGGCAAATCGAACTTATAGAACTTTCTTTCTAATGGCATTGCTGGTGGATGCATATAATCTAATTAGTTGTATGCTTAATAAGAAGAAGTGTGTGCCATTGGCTTCTTTCCGTTTCGAACGAAGCATGCGTGGGCCGCCGGTTTTGCACCAACGATAACCTAGGTCGGCGGAAGCTGACGTATCTCGTAAACGATTTTTTCAGCGCCTGCCATCGCCATGGAAACGTACTACAATCGACGCTCATCTGTCAATACCAAAGTTCCATCTCCCGCAATGTAGTTGCTATTCGGCCTCAAGGCGCGCATACAAGAGCAAACAAAAAAATCTGTGAGATTGAATCTCGTTAACCCATTGTTTCTGCTTACTGCGTCAGTTGCAACAAACGGGTTTTCTAGCTGTTCTTCTAACGGTCATTTCTGGAGGAAATAGTGCTGAGCAAATTTATTATGTATGCATTTCAACCATCAGGAGCTTAGAACACATGCAACTTGAATTTATGCTGAGCAATATTACACAAAATGTTAAACTAATAAAATGCTAATGAATTAAAAACGAACATTCGCAGATTAAAAAAGGCACTTTTCTTTTATTTCGTTGCTCTTGAATTTTTAATTTATCTGTTATCTTCGAACAGTGATATACACGTGCCTGCTAAGAAACTTTCTTTCGATATGGTCTAATTCCAGTACAGTCTCTGAAATGTTGTTCTATAAAACCTAATCGCTTATTCATATGAAAATGAGGCTGATTTAATTAACATTTAGAAACCTGTTCAATTCAGCATATTTCCACTGGCTTGTTTAGTATATTTAGAAAAAATAATTCACCTACATGTGTAATGGTGAATGGATGTTTTTAAAACAATGTTGGATGTATTGCAATGGGAATAAACCTGTGATGTCAAACTTAAAACTCGAGTGATTTTGTGAAGGATTTTTTAAAATCTGTTTAATTAGGAGTGATGTATTCAGTGTAAATGAAAATGTTACGGAGCCCAAAAAGTAAGTGAAAGAGAGATCTAGAACATTCTCATTTCGTTTTCAAAAGATATACAGGTCGCCTGGAAACCTGATAAATTTCTTCTCTTGCGTCGCCAGATCCCGGAATAAGCGGTCTCCCGCTGTGACGACTCTCGGCTCCCTAATAGTAATTAAAGTTATAAGACTAATATGGATCCATTAATTGACCTGATTCAAAAATTGTAGACGATGGCCGTGGTTTATAATTATCTGAGTATATTATTTGAGTAATAGACCGTCAGTCGTTGAACGCTTCTCCTAATACTGTAGTTTTAATATTGACATAGCTCTATCAAGTAGAGGAAAGCACAGCCTCTCTCACCGGGGGCATCCCTTAAGAATTATTACAGTGCGCCATCAGTTAAAAAGAGACGAAAGAAATAATTTATAACGATGTATGCGTACCCAATTCACAGAAAATATATTTCGTATTTTTAACATTTTTCTTAATAAGATAATTATTCAATGGCACACATCCGAAATAAAATAACGGACTTCATAGGTGATAACCTCGGCTATCGCATCTGTTTACAATCTTCAACCTTTTCTTGTCCGTTATTTGCCCTATATCGGTCTAATGACAATTATCGCACGACTACCTCATACGCAAAACGCATGCAAATAAGAAATATTGCTTTTGAAGGAGCACTCCCGCGCCATCTTTTTCAACAACTCATATTTTGATCGTTCTTACGAACGCCGGCCGCCAGGAGAGATTTTCCATTCCCGTGTTGGGCCGCATCTTGTCGATCTAACAGTACAGTATCACGAAGCGAAAATAAAAAGCGAAGACGTGTCGTGGGGGGAGGACGAGCCGTGACCGGGCCGCGTGAGGCGAGCGACGCGACGCGCTCGGGGCGGCCGGCGCGGCGTGCGGCGTGGCTGGCGCGAGCACGCGAGCGCACGGGGCCCGGGCGGAGGGGGGGCGAGCGATAAGCGTGCCAGCCGGCGGGAGGGCGCAGGCCGCGCGCGCGCGATGCACAGTGCTCCCGCTCCGAATCACAACGCGCACACTTTGCGTTCATTTTTATGACGGTTCTGTTTCATGACTGAAATTATTAATGACATCTATCTAAACCCCTGCGATTTCATCGCACAAAAAGAACGCACAAAGTACAACACGTGCAATAAAAGGAAAATGGAAAACTTGACAATATTGTTTCATAGCGTTCAGTATTCTCCAAGACTAATGATTTGAATGTGGGAGGTTTACAAATTCTGAAAAAATAGTCACTATTCACTGTGAACATAAATGTTAAATACGTTTCTGAAAAAGTAATGAGTTTTATATTTATCAATATCTGTGAATGTATGATGCAGTAGGGAATACTACTATCCCCCTTAAGTTAAAATCACATAATAATTATGTGGTTATAATTATAAATACTGAAAATATTTTGTAACGGGACAGATGTGTTAAATTGTTGCTGAATGTTATAGATACACTATTGTTATCTAAATTTTCAGCTCTATTTTTGTCCCGACCGGTTCTCGAACTCGGGATCTCATCATGGAAAGTAAGCACGCTGACCAGCCACACGATGGGATGCCAATGAACGTGTGGTGGGAACTTTCATGTCATTTGCTCCTGATTGGTGGGCAGTTGTCATACTTTGGTGTGTGACGAGTACACGATATCTCTCGTCTGCAATGAGTATCGTATTTAATTGATCATTACACTGTACTGTTGTGTCGAATTAAAGCTACCAATCACAGGAACGAAAAGCAATCTTTACGGCCTGCTTCCGTTAAGGATTTTTCGTAATACTGTCACGTTAATATATCTGCGTAACGCAATCCAACAGAGGAATGAAAAGGTAATCTTAATGGCCGCTGGCCAATAAGGAATTGGCAGCCGCGGGCCGTTAAGGAACCAAATAATCTTCAGACTATTAAACGTCGAAAACACATGACAACATAAGTAATACACCCATAAACATAACACACACAAAAGTAATGTTCAACAGGTTAATTTAATTATTATTTTTTAACTTATAATTTCTTTTTGAAATAAATATTAATACCGTATTGAATGAACAGTTTGAATTATTACTTATTTCCAGACATTTATACGAAGTGGAAGGAGCCGACGTCGACGTACTTGAATCGGTTGACGTTGATCCAACCTCGTCGGTGCTGAATATGTTTCGAAATTTTAATTATTTTCAATACTGATTCTTTAATATATTTTTCTGTTACTGATGAGGACTACCCAACCTCAAGTTATTTTAACGAGAGAAGATCGCCGCCGATTTCGACTAGCATTGTGGCCGATATTCATCGAAAACTTTGCCTCATGTAGAGCTCAGGAGAGTATAATTTTAAAAATTCCGTTATATACTTTGCAGTATCTCCTACTGTGTAAACATACAACTTATTTAGTGCATTTTCCATTTCTACAACCTTAAAACAAGCGTCTTGTTTCTAGGTCAGATAGACATAGGTCATCTTTTTTTGTACAAACCATATAAATTGAACGGAAGACCATTTTTAGGAATTACAAACACTATTTTTTATGCGTTTCAGTGTAATTAGCACTCCGTTGCTCGTGGTTTCTACATCATCAGTAGTCAATGACACAAGTTCGTCTCGTCGGCATGCTCCCAAAACACCAAATATTACAATAACTTCTTTAAGTAGCCAAAACTAATCAATTGCTTCCAGTAAAAACTTTCTGATATGTTCTTCCGATAAAATGTTTGGGAAAATAGCCCTCAGATTTTCGTCTCAAAAATAGGTATAGTTTTCCGAATCTGTAAAATGAATTCAAATGTCACTTACTAAATAAAGTTTATTAACTGAAACATAAAAATAGAAAATGTGGAATACTAAGCTTGATATGTCAATATTTTTGTTAACGAGTAAACATAGTTTCAAGTTAGAGAATTTTGTCCACAACGATGTGGAAACGTTCGTCTCAGATCTTTCTTTGGCATACGCCAGCGTAACTAATAAAATATTTACTTTGTCCTTACATTGACGCCAGTGTTGAAAATCTTGGTTTTCTTTCTCCTACCCTATATTGTTTTCCACGGGTAACAAGTCGAAACTTGCACCACTTGCAGTTCCCAAAACATCGTCTAGAATATCCTCCATCTTCAAGTGTGGAATATACACATTTTAACAAAAATAGAAACGATTTGAAATGGAAGATGGCAACATATTAACACTCTTACGTATTAAAAGTAAAGGTATTTCTTATCTATACTGTTTTTCTTTTAAGAAGATGGTGTTACAAAAAGTATTTAACAACACACGATCAAGAACACAAATTATAAGAGATTGATTTGATGTTTAGCGACCTAATGACATTAATAACTGTAATATACCTGGAATCAGAATAATTTCTGCTTTAACTATAAATACCAATGAAATCTCAAATCCACAAAATTTGAGTAGCATTCGCTTATCACCATTACCGTTCAATATTCACTTTAACTGCAGTTTGCTTATTTCAAAATAGATTTTCCCTGAACTAGCTCATGAACCACTTGAATTGCCTTTGCGTGCCATTACTGGTACGCGTACCACTGTTTGGGATCACTTGATTTAGACATTTAAATTTATGTCGATAGCTATTTTAAAGTAGTGGATCCGTGCGCCTGTGACGGTTGCCATGCGCAGTGGGCCCACAGTTTACAAGAGACATCTAGGAAATCAAACACTCGGAATGAGTGAGTGTGTTTTGATTCCGGGCGTGTCAACTCCTGAGATCATTAGTCTCGTAAGTATAGTCCTTGTTATATACCGGAAGGTGGCGGTGTTCCTCCTCAGTGGAGTATAACATTCGGCGCCGACTTCGGCTTGCGGGGATTGCGTAGGTGGTGCTCGCGGCTTGGGGATTTCTCCGCCAACGACCCCCCCCCCCCGATCTAAATGTAAGCTCCCAACTGATCTGTCAACATAAGCAGAAGTCCATTGCCTCTGTATGGGTGTAATTGATTGATTGATTGATTGATTTTTTCGTGTTTCCGGGCGCGTCAACTACTTTGGTCATTAGTCCCGTAAGTGTAGTGCATATTTGTTCTCGGGAGATGGCGGTGATTTTCCCCCGCTGGATGGCGAGATCCGGCACCGACCTACCGTCGGCTAGTGGGGTTTCCCCCTAACCAGGACTCTCCCACCAACGGGGCACCGTCCCAGTCGGGACAAGCTCTAAGCTCCCGACCGGTCTCCCGGAATATGTGGTAGTGCAGTGCATGTTAGTGTGTGTGTGTGTGTGTGTGTGTGTGTGTAAGGAGAGAGGATAGGACAAGGAAGAGGAAGGACAGATCGCGCGCGGTCCGTGGCCCGTTTGGTAGGGTACTGCTTCGGCATTCGCCTGGTGTTGATCGGAGAAACCACGGAAAACTACCGATCACAGAAGCCGGCCGGTAGAATTCTCCTCCAGATAGCGACTGAATTCGACGTAGCTGAAAAGCTAGTGTCGAAAATGCTGCCGCCATTAGGACTTGAACCTAGGACCTCCCGGTCAGAGGCCGCTGCAGTGACATTTGATTCACTGAGCTACCGCTCTCGGTGTGGAGGGGGGGCGCCAAGGGAGGGAAGAGGACAAAGATGAAAGATCGGGAGCGCTCGGTGGTTCGTTTGTCATTTGTTAGAGTCCTGTTGCGACATTCACATGATATTGATCGGAGAAACCCCAGAAAACTATCGATCAGAGCAGGCGGTCGTAAGATTTCTCGCACAGTCAGTGATTGAATTCGACCCAATGCAAATGGTGTCGCAAATCCCACATCATCGGGAATCGAATCCTGAACCTCACGATCGGCGATGCTGCTGAAGCAATGGAAACTCCGAGTTGCTTCAAAATTTCCTTCGTAAAATTCAAAGCATAAAATAAGTGAAAAGTTTAGTTTCGGAATCCTACCGGAACATTTAAAAAATGTTGGGAAAAATGTTCTCTTGTTAGAGGGCATTGGCAAGTAAAACAGAAGTTGCACGATAACGCGCACGCGACAGTGAGCGGCGCTAACAGACCTTGAGAGGATACTGAAGCAATAGTCTGTTATACATTCCTATTTCAAAATATTACGAAAGGAAACAAAGAAACGTGATTTTTAGAACTGAATCTTCTAAATAACAAAATGCAGGATATCCATTGTTTCATATTTTTTAAACATTGGCCTTGACATTATTGCGAGGCTTATGATTCACATCACAATGTTTTCGGCTGCGTATTAATGAGCACAGAAAACTCAAAGAAAATCTGCTCCTTCTTTGTTTTCTTTTTGAAATGTCAGGCGACCTGTAGTGAAGTGATCAGTCGCTCTTCTTCCATTCCTAGGTATCGGATTTCAATTTCCGGTAGAACTTTGTGAAATTTCTAGCAAACAAGAGGATACTTAGCAGTTTTTCCTACTTTCTCTTCCTCTTTTCCTTGAATTAAAGCGAAACTACCTTTCAAATCATAACATCGTCCATCCGACTGGATGAACGATGTTATGATTTCTTGATGTTGTGTGTTGAAACTATTCATACCATGGCCGAAAAGGCAACGAACTGAACATCACAACACAGTATTTTCAAAAAACAGTGTTCTTGTTGAATTCCATCAGTAAAACTTTCACTTGTTCTTTTACTTCGAACAAAGTAAATTAGTAGTAAATTTTTTAAACAATTCGGAGGATTCTATTCATGTGGTGACTCTTAAACGAAAAGTCTCCTACATTAAAGCACTCTTACCCAGAGATCTCGAACTTTTCGGGCCATCAACCAATTTTCGGTTTAGGGAATATATGATTTTCCTGTAATAAAAAAGGGAGTATATAGTATACATGCGGAGTCACAGTACAAATATCATTACATTTCGATGAAAACTTCAACAAGTTGGAATATTAGAAACATTTAATGTAAGTTTTAATAGTAAATAAAGATTTCAATTCCCAAACACGTCAGCGCAACTTTCTGTTTATTAAGACAATATTTAATTGCAAATTTTCGCCATTAGGCATTTTATTACAAGTAGCAAAGTCATTAACGCACTCGTAGATCTTGAAGATTGTCGTTGCTTTTGCCTCACATCTCAGAAGCCAGCTCATGTGTTAAGAGATTCAAGTAATATACCTTTGTTGGTGGGTTGCCGGTGTGGATTAAAAATATAATTAAACATATTTGAAACTAGTTTCTTGGTGGATTTACAACTATGGCTAATTTTTTGGTAAGAAAACTAATAAGATCAAAAAATTAAAAATGACGCTCAAAAACAGAAAATGCGAAGTGGCAAGTCGCATGCGCCAGTTGAAAAATACAAACGCTCTATGCGAAACAACGTACGAGTATGTGTAGTGTGTTTTGGAAGCGACCGTTGTCATGTACTTCGTCATGTCTTCAATATGAAAAATATGACAGAGAAAGAATAAAAATAAGAAGAAATAGATTATTATCTATTTCTTCTTTTTTTTATTCTTCTGTCATATTTTTCATATTGAAGACCGACATCAGAGACCCGAAAGTATTAATAAATAAACTGCATTAGCCTATATTTGAGTTATTTAATATTTTCTATTTGTGGGTCTGAACCACTGTATGGCAGCGTTGGCGATGGAGTGGTGGGGGAGGAGAGGGGGAGGGGGAGAATTGCGCAGCGGGAAAAGCGCCAAGGTCCCGCCGCCTCCGCCTCCGCCACCGCCGCTGCCTCCGTCACGTGCAGAGTGATTGCGCTGGTTTCCACTCCTCGTGCAGACACTTTCGCTCGTTACAGGCGGATCAGGAGCCTTTGGATGAACGCAAAGCTACAACGCGAGTACTTGCCACACGCTTAGTGCGCAGCCTCCGAGCCCTCACAATCCGAACACTACAGGACACAGGCGGTATGACCCCCCCCCCATTAAGTGCATATTTGCGCGCGAGTTTCAAATTTTTTCATCATTACCCTTGTTTGGGGCGACTGAAGCAGAGAGAAAAAGATAAAATGAGAAACCATTAGCTGTATATAGATGACGTTTTGATACATGTTTTCTATATCATTTTTCTTTAGCAATACAGATTTCAAATTCATTTAATAATATGACCTTTCAGTCTTCGACATTTACCATAAATTGCCGATTTAGAAACAGTACAGCCTTGCTAACATATTGTCCTTACATTTCTTTCTTAGGAGTGAAACTTTAGGAACTTTAACACTGAATTTGAACTAGGAACAATGAGTTTGTGAGAGCACTTATATACCGCAAAGCTGTTAACCATTTTATATCAAGTACATTTTCATACATTGATATACTGTATCGAACTGTATCGAAAATAACTGTGTTCGAAATAACTATCTTTCTCCTATCACAACCACAAGGATGACAACTAGTACCCATTGTAGTTTCCACTACAATGAAGACCTTCAAATAATTCCACAACAGTTACGCTCTCAGTGAGTCTAGTTTATTTCTATTCCAACGTCTTTGGCTGCCTCCGACACATAATTTTGGTTTTGTACTTCATTTTTTTGTAAGCGACAAATAAATATGTATCTATTACCATAGTAACAAACCATCTGAAAACCGAATTAAGTCTACAGATATAAAAGAGAACATGAAAATA
This sequence comes from Teleogryllus occipitalis, assembly GCA_011170035.1. Lineage (NCBI taxonomy): Eukaryota > Metazoa > Arthropoda > Insecta > Orthoptera > Gryllidae > Teleogryllus > Teleogryllus occipitalis. Next base: position 36,917 of record BLKR01009049.1, on the reverse strand, counting down.
CGGTAGGGGACGTTGAAATCGTTAGAGCGATCTTTTGGATTTAGAGGTTAGCACTGCCATTAAATCATCGACGTGATGGCTTGTTCTTGCAGAAATGTATCCTCCAAATAATTGAAAACATAATTATATTACAGCATTTTTTATTCACAATTAATAATCCTGCAATTTGCCGTTACGTTACAAACCGCCCATAAAGGAAGCTTTGTCACAGAACATCAAGGGTAGCTTCTTCAAACTGTGGATCTAACTGTAATTTTTGTTATCCGCGAAGTTACTGTGAAAACTTTCACACGTGTATTTCGCCGTGTGAAAACAGGTTCACTGACATAATTTTAAACAAATTGATTTGCTCCTGATATAAGGCCTCCATATTCTGCTTTTTTATTAATAATAGTAGCAATAATAATAATATATTATTATTATTAAACAAAACAAAAGAAACCTTCACCTACCCTATATACACTCAAGAACTCTTTTGACAGCCTCTCACACTCATGCCTTCTCGAAATTCTTGATATTTATAAAATAAATCCGGAAATCCGAAAATTTCTTCAGACTACAATCACAACTTGGAACACCCAGATGCACCTGAGGAAAGGTATTTCAGAGATTGTGGCTGGTACCATCCCAATTAAAAGAGGAATCTTTAAGAGTGACTGTTTGAGTGCACTCTGGTTTTGCATGGCTTTAAATCCGTTAAAAAAACATGTTAAATAATAATGAAGTTGCAATAAGATACCAAAGAAAAACAGAATGCTCTCTCAGCCACCTCTTTTATATGGGTGATATAAAACTATATGCTCCTTCAAAAGAGAACCTCTAAAGTCTTCTAGAAACTGTTGAGATATTCTCAAATGATATTCACATGGAACTGGGATTTGATAAATGTCGTACTCTGCATATTGAAAAAGCTAAAATTGATATAAGAGAATTTAATGAATTAGAAATATCCAATATAGAAGACAGTGAACTTTTCAAGTATCTGGGAGTAATGCAAGCTGTGGGATACAAAGATTTTCTTGTTAAAAATTCTCTTCAGATGGAATCCCAAAATCGCCTACATCAACTGATGAAAAGCAATCTCACAGTCACCTTATAAAAGCCATAAATACCTACGCAATCTTTTCTTATATACAGCTTCGGTATTACTACATGGTCCTCAACTGACTTCCAAAATCTTCAAAGACTAATTCGTACAACAAAGACACACGATTACATAGCTTTCTCTCCATAAGAAGTAAGTGCGAGAAAATAACAACCGGAGTATCGTACTCGCAGACTAGCTGGGGGAAAAACTACGTCCATAGAAGAGGCATACATGTGCTAAGAACTTCAGCATGCCGCAGATATCAAACATCAATAAGTTAAGACCTCCTCGTTAGAAGCGACAAGCCCGAAACCTTCTCAAAACCAAACTTACTTGTGGAAATCTCGCTCTCGCTCAGTTCGGCAAACCAGAAAACAAGTGAGTTTATCGTGCTCTCCACTTGCGCATGCGATGTCACATACTACCTCTTCCGTAGACCAGGAGGCCGAGGGCTTCAACAGGTAAAAGAAACGGTTCAAATAGAGAAGCGAGCACTCGAAGAATACATCGAAGTTCAAAGGGGACATTTTCGACAGTAGTCGGACAGCTAGGTAGAACTAATCCGCAGTATGGAGGAGAATCTTAGCGGCAGGCTGCCCTGATTGGTAGTTTCCTGTCATTTCTCCGATCAACACAAAGCGAATTTTGAAGCACTACCTTAACAAACAGGCCACGGACCACGCGCGATCTGTCCTTCCTCTTCCTTGTCCTATCATCACCTCTTACACATACTTACCCTTACGTGCACTACGCTACTACAAATGCTTGGAGACCGGTCGGAAGCTTAGAGCATGCCCCGGCTGGGGCGGTGTCCTGCTGATGGGAGATACCTCATTAGAGAAACTCTAATGATACTAGCAGATGCGTTGGTCGGCACTGGATCTCACTATCCAGCGGGGGCGCCTCCTTCTGAGGAAAACACGTGCACTTCACTCACAGGACTAATAACTTTAGCAGTTCAGTCGTTCGGAATTACTAATCAATCAAAGGGAATATGGCTCGTCGGAGAAAGTAAGAAAGATATAATGAAGCCAGGAAGCGCCAGTTTCATCTAAAGAGAGAAGAAACAACAGTAACGCCACACTCGACAGTATGTCAAGCCTTTACACGAACAACATTTCCGGAACATGGCAGGAAAAGCTGACGGAACTCTCACCTGAGGTTGGCTGCGGATTTCTTAAGAAAACGCCCGATACGACGAAGGACAACCACAAACTAAGACGAATTAAGCAAAAGTAGTTAAAACCACAGAGGGCGGCAATTGCAACCTCTGTACATAAAAAGAGAAGGCACCTTTTATTGCCCGCGCTGGCGCGCTCTGTGCGCCAACCGCATTCTTTTGCTTCCTGACGACAATACTGGCGCCATATAACATTACCTCCTCCGCTATTCCGTCATATTGCAGCACCTATCTTCTTCAGAGTTTCTTTAACAATTTGAATTCGTGTTTAAACAGCTCCGTTGCAAGTCGTGGTAGTAAGCTAGCTGAATTCTTTCTACAACGTTTTCAGCGCACTATCTGCCCCGCGCGAGTCATTACGTGTCAGAACGAAACGCGGGCAGACAAAGGTCAGTGGACACAGGAAGATTTCACAGGCAGAGTGCAAATAACACGGTGGACATTGCTGCACAGGAATATGTGCATAAAGTATGGCTTGCAGGTACTTAATTATTAATGGTTACGCAGCAACATCAGACAAGGTGATCGAAAACACCATTACAAATACTCTTGGGGGTTTCAAGAAGCAAACTGAATCACGACAAGCTAGATGTCATCGTCGTTTGTATAACTTATGAATTCATAACTGCAGCGTGGTAGATCAGACGATTCTACGTTCGAATATCGGCAGTGGTCGACCGCTGATAAGACCGAGTCGAATGACAATTCTAGAGGCTACTCTGGTTCTTGGATTCCGCGAATTTTCCCCATCAATGTCAGGAGGTAGCCAGAGCAGTGCTCTAAACGGGACTCAGACCGGTTGCGATGGTTCCCTTCCGCTTCTATCCTTCATCCCATCGCTTGGGCTGGGGACCAGCTGCGTCAGTTCAGCGACATCACCGTCGCCTCGGCGGTGTCGATGACCAGGAGGTTCCAGCGTATTTGCGACACTAGTTGCGAAGTAGATTGAATTCAATCGTAATTAAAGAATACTCTGACAACTCTGACTCGTTTTCTTCAGTTTTTCTCGTATCTATTCCACGTGAAAGCGGGAATGATTCCCAAACAGATGGGCAACAGACAACTCGCGAAATTCACTCATCCTTGTCCTTTCGCCTCTGCATATAAGCACGTACCCCCTAAACACATACACACAGACCTTACCCTGGTTGGGGTAGTAACCTCTGGGAACGCGGGAGAGACCTTGAGGGGGAAAGCCCGTAAAGTGTATGTGGCGCGTGCCGGATCTCACATTTCAGCAGGGAAGGAACATCTCCCATAGTTCGCAAATAAATGAAGTTATTTCAAGTAGTTAATTATCTATATACATTAGAACTTTCATTTGAAACCAGAAAAGGATTGCTTCTATCGTAATTGTCCAAACAGCAGTAGTGTGTTTTACTTTGCTTCTTATGTTGACCAGACATCTAAAAAACCAATTTCATGGTAATCGTCACGTGGTCGGATTAATGAGGTTTCATTGCATTACTAATAAGAATATCAATAATAATAACTATTAAAATTATTAAAAGAATTTCAATGGTCAATCAAAAAAGTTTTCAGGTTTGTTACAACCGAATATTAATTAATTATCATTTAGTGTTATTCATCAGAAGGGGTCGTATCCTGATGATATCACATCTTTTCATTGGTGCATTCTAGACATGGCTAACTTGTAAATGAATGTTTATAACGACATATAGGTGAGTTATTGGGTCATTTTTGTAATTTTTTGCCATTTTTCAATTTTCTGATTACTTTTTAGGACCTTACGTCATTTTTGTCATTTCTACGTATTTTGTTTTCTTTTCGTGGTTTTTGTTAGTGAATGTTTCATAAATTTACAATAACGCACTAAAAAAAATTTTATTGCATCACCAGTTCATGATAAAATTACCTGCAGCGGACTCTATTTTTCGAACTCTAAATTACAAGGACCTTCGGTAACTTCTTCCACCATTTAATACTGACGGTTCGAAGATCGGCGCTAAGGATTGCATTTCCTCTTTAAATAGAGAATGTATATTAAATACAAAATTTATATAAGTAAATTTTATTAAAAATTTTACAATTCATTGAATAAATAAACATTTTCACGCAAATGTTTGAGTATTAAAAAAAAAGTCATTTTCCCCTTATTTTAAGCCATTTTTGAGGTCATTTTCCTATTATTTTGTCATTTTATAGATAATTTTGAAGGAAATTTTAAGTCATCCGAATACGAGCCTGCTCATCAATTATGTTATTAAATTATTATTCATTGTTATTTATTATATATTAATTGACTAATTAATTAATATTAATATATATTAATTTATACTTTTGAACCATTTCTTGGTGATTTTATAGACTAGTTATTAAATAGTCCCGTACACGGTACCTTCGTAAATATATTTACCTGTAGCGAAGCGCTAACTTCTAATTTCGACCAATCACTGCATACCTACAGCTTTCAAAATAACTAGAGCAGCCGTCCACGAGCGCACCTCCTCGCTTGCACAAATGCAACAGTGCTGACCTTGAAACCGCGTTACGTAGGAGCGGGGAACAGTGGTCCACTATCTCGGTTTACGGCGCAGACGCTCAAAAAACTGTGCTCCAGAAGTGAAACAATTATTACAATTAGTATGTTTTGTGGGTGAACCCAATGTATAAACTAAGATGTAAACTCAAGAACTCGAGGGAAACACCAAAAGCAATGAAACAATTTCCATATTGATGAAAAATGCAAATATTTGGTTGAGCTGTTCTGCCTATTCTCGTTCTGCCAGTACAGACTGATTTCTTAAACTCTGTGCGTCACTGCTCAAGTCGCAAATGACGTCATGCGGCAGTAAGGCTTTAAGGAAGTCCGCCGTTAAATATTTTCTGTTTACCTGTTTATGAAACAGCAACCTTTTTCATATTCTCGGGATGTAAAGAACTATTATAAATATATACATAGGACATTGCAGTATATGGAAGACTATTTTTTGAAAATATTTAATGTGATACAGTGTTATATGGCAGTATTTTATTTGTCCTTAAGCAGTGTATGTGCTTGAGCAGTCCTTGAGCAGTGTACTTATTGGAAAACCATTTGGTGTGCTTTTTCAGCAAGCATTTTTTGCTGTAGAATTGTGGATGGAATCTTGAATTTTTCTCGTAAGAAGCTTGAGAATCGCAATGAAGGTACTCGGTCAAAGGAAGTGAGTTGGTTTGGCGAAACCACTCACTCAGCGTGCAAGGGCTGCGTTCTGCTTCAACACCTTTCAAATTCCGCCAAAGAACATTCTCGATAGCTGTCTAGTATTTATTGACTATTTATTGGGGTTTAGGTGCCCTTAAACTGCTGAGGTCATTGAGCGACCATGAGTGTGTGTCAAATGAGTACACGACAGCGAGGTGAATGAGGTGATTTATAGAATGAGAGGGCTCGGGAAGGGGAGAACCTCGAGAAGAAGAAATGGAGAGCTCGCTTTGCCCACCTTAAATACCACATGGGAAGACCGGGAGTCGAACCTGGGGCGACGGGTAGAAGGAAACGCGCTAACCACAAGCCACGAGTTCCGCTAGTTGCCAAGTATATATTAAAGGGGCTAGTAAGCATTCAACAGATGTGACAGAAAATGATTCTGTGGGTTGGTGTAGGACGGAATGAAGCGCGTACGCGTAGTCATCATCACCATCATCATCATTAGAGACAGGATTTTTATGTAATAACATATTTTTTGTCTTCCTTCTTAGCGATCTCAAATTTGTAATCTTGGCGAATCGTCGCCGTCCTAACACATCCAATATTTTTGTTACATATTTTGTACTATATTACATATTTTACATATGTTGGTATATAATCTAGTCGCACAATATTTTTTATTCTATCAATTTTCGTCAATTTTATTACATATATTTTATGAAAAGAATTTTCAAAAAAATCAGCATGTTTTCCTACAGTGAAGACGCGAAATGTTCTCAAAATCCGGCGTGCCTGTAACAGATATCTCAATGGCGAGAAGTGCGCGTCAGCGACTGAGATCATTTTCACCTTTAGGAGTGAAAAGTATAACTGACGTCACGGATCTTTAACCTTAATTTCGGAAAAACATTGGCGGTCCATGACGACTTCAATGAGAGGGCTTCATGCTGCAGTGATTGTTTCCTGGTCGAAGATAACGCCTGTTTGTACGATTAATTATGCTAATATATTCTTGCGTCTAGTCTGCCTACAAAACGACGTACCTGGATAAGTAATAGATGAAGTTTCTACTACTGGCGGAAAAGTTGTGTGGTGTCCACACAATTGTATTATTTTTAAAATGTTTTTAGGAAAAAAAATGAAAACGTAATTTTATATAACGTAAATGTGTTAAATAATTAATAAATTTTAATATTACATATTATATCCAATTTTACATATTTATTGCATATACTTAGTGTTTTCATTTCATATTTATATACATATTTTAACGTTTCATACCACATATTTTTCCGGTCACTAATCATCATCAACATCATCATCATCATCATCATCATCATCATTATTATTATTATTATTATTATTATTATTATTATTATTATTAACGTAATCACGTGGTTCCTCAGAAGGTTAATACTTAGCGGACTGCACGTCGCCAAGTGCTGTACTATATTTTGATTTTTTATTGGTATTACGTAACTGAGAGTCTGCATGAGATTCTTCCTTGCAATATTGATTCATGCCCTCAAAAATTAGTGGTTCAGAAAATAACGACAGCGAGCTGGAGTACCCAGAAGCTGAGTGACGTAAAACGAATTTATTCACTTTGATTATCTAAAGTCAAAGTTAAAGAAATGAGATCGGTGTCGTAATAAGAGTTTCTATAATACAAGTCTTGTAATAATCCATGGCCCTCTATTAACATAATCGGTTTGGTAATGTTCTATTAGGGCCTCTTCACACGTAGACACTGCCGCGAGCCACCGTTCACCGCGACAGGTAGCAAAGCTTTGGTTTAAATGGAGGTTTCCCACGTGTGGCTGATTAGCACTGCGGTGTCTTTCGGTGGCTGACGCTCGCCACCAGAAGCCCGAGTCGGCATCAGGGACTCTGCTAGCAAAACATTAATTTAAATGGAGGTCTTCCCAGTAGGACACTGCCGCAACGTAGAGCTGCCGTATACAACAATGTGATTACTTTTTTTATTCATAACAATAGGGTTTTACTCACAACATACAAAGGAAACACGCTAGACGCAAACAGTGTAGTCACGAATTACAAACAATACCTCGATCTTCGCAAACATCTAAAAAATGACATTTTCCCCCATTCTACATTCCTCCAAGAGTTTTACTCCGTTTTTTCACCCGATTTTTTCATGACATTCTCCCCTTAAAAATGTATTCGTTTTCCGCGCATGTTTGCACATTTCGGTGTTTTTTTCTACTTTTAAGAAATACATGCATTACACAGATTACGTAGAAATGCATGCATTACGCATGCATGACGTAGTTTCTTTGCAGTAATGCATGGTATTTAGACCGTGAGCGGTGGCTCAGTGCATCAACTGATGTCACTCCAGTGCCTCTGAACGGGAGGTCGGAGGGAGGGAGGGAGGTTCGAGTCCCGACAGCGGCAAGATTTTCGACCCTAGTTTTTCAACTAGGTCGACTTTAGTCACTGTCTGGAGAATAATTCTAAAGGCCGGCTGCCCTGATCGGTGGTTTTCCGCTGTATCTCCGATCAATACCACGCGAAGGCCGGAGCAGTTCCCTAACAAACGGACCGCGCGCGATCTTTTCTTCCTTTTCCTTGTCCTGTCCTCAAAACACACACACACACACACACACACACACACACACACACACACACACACACACACACACACACACACACACACACACACACACACACTACACTTGAAACTTGTCCAAACTTGGGAGATACTTCGTTGGGAAAACCCCGCTAGTCGACGGCTCATTGATAGTTTTTCAACAATTTTTTGCTAACTTAATGCAGGTGTCAGATGTTGCAATATATTTCAAAATACCCGAAGTTTGGAAAAAAAAACTATGAATGGATGAATCTCACTAAATAAAATATTAAAAGCTTAATTTTGCGATGACAAAATCCGCTCATAAGTTTTATACCGGCAAAGAGTATATAGCGTGTGATAATTGATATACACCAGAAGAATATTTCATTAAGTTTGATATAAGAAAGGATTCGGTGGGGATAGCCGCTTATTGAAGTTTTATCAACAATTTGAGCGTATGTGCACCTCGTCGAGTCACCGACGCGGCGGACTTCGGAACCCTCCCTCTTCCAAGCGCAGTGGCTTGCGGCGGTGGCGAGTGGCGGTGGCTGCGTGGGAAGGGCTTGGCCTCATCTCGGTGGCTCGCGACACTGTCTACGTGTGAAGGGAACCTTAGAGCTTATCAACTGCCTCTTATTAATTACTATCAAAATCAATAATATCACCTTTCCCAGAAAATCACAATTCGCAGAAAGAATAGTCAAACGAAAATTATAGTTCATTGAAATGTTTATGAAGTTACGTTATGATACGATTATCATTACGTAACGTCTTACGGCTCTTGTATCTAAATACCTATTATTTGTTTCAGAAACACACTGTATTAAGCGCGCACGTTTTCTTGAGCCGCGCAATTTACTCATTTACTGAAATTAGTTAAATTAAAAAACTAGAGGTGCTACAGAATAGCATAGACTTTCTAGTAGTAGTTAAGTTTTCTAATTTACTTGGTGAGGACTGGCTTTACGGTTTTGCCACATCCTCATTCGAGCTGCCATCTATCGTCGAGCTGCCATATATTCGAGCTGCCATATATTTCCTTAACTTTTCGCTTTCTTAATAGTACAACCGAAATATTACTTTAATAAATATTAAAGAAGAGTAAAACGTCGTCATAAATAGAAATTGTCATTGAAAAATTTGAAGCCGTTTTTAAGAAAATGGCGATTAAGCATGACTGTAAATGCAAACTTTGAACCTCTTTTCATAAGAATCTATTGAGTTCTCGAAAACCTTCTTTGGAAGTAATTTGAAGCACTTTCACTCACAAATGTAATAATGTATTCAAATCGATGGAAATGTGCAATTTAAAAGCGTGAAAGATATTTGAAAAAATTCTGTCTACGTTTGTGTAATTGTAATGTGTAATTTTTGAAAAAACCAAATGATGCCCCAAAATAAACTTAACATCATATTAAACAGTACAATAATTACTATCCATTGGAAAAATTTGAAGAAAAAATTCGGAGCCATTTTTGAGAAAATGACATTTGAGCGTTTTTGAATATGCGGAATTTTGACCTAATTTTCACATAAAAATTTTGGGTTTTTGAGAAGCTTTATTTGACATTATTTAAAGCACATGTACACATAAATACTGTGAAGAAATAGCCTGTAAAGAAAATATTACCGACGTGAGAGAGAAGTAAAAAAATACATTTTTGTAATTTTTTACAAAGCGAAAGAATAGAGCAATATGTCATCGCACTAACCGAACCAAAAATTTAAAGAAAAAATTTGGAGCGGTTTTTGAGAAAATCTTGTTCTTGTAATTTTTTAAAATGACAGATATTGCACGCTCATTGCACGAAAACTACTAAAATTTACAAAAAATCTACATGACCTTAATGAAAGAACTATTTATGGACCATAAATTTCATTTGAAGGCAAAGTCTCTATCTTCAATATTGCAGCTGTAAGAAGTTACAGAAAAAAATTCATACTTATACAATTTCCAAAAATTCAGAGTTAACCATGGAAATCGGACCTATGCCCCTTTTATAAGTGTATTTTACTTTATTCTTTCAAGAAATTTAAAGAAATGATTTTGAGCCAGTTTTGAGAAAATTTTGAAAATGATCCTAGGGCTTCATATAAAGTCCCCCCAAGAAACTAATGAATGTTTTTCAAAATCGCAGAGCTTCAGCTCACGCAAAAACGACAGGGGTTTCTTCAATTTGAAGAAAACCCTACGCATGGTTTAGGTGCTAGGTTTATTCACATACACCAGACGGACAAACAGACGGACTGAGTTTTGCTTCGAATTATTCGGCGTCAAGGACCCACAAAACATGGATTCAGCAACACCACGTGTGAGAGGGTTTTTTCTTAATTTAGCAACTGAATTTATCTACTTTTTCGTTATAAGGGCCCGGCAATTAATGTTTTTCTGCCGAAAATGCGCCGTTTTTTCGCGCAGCATTACATGACTTTCTCTGTATTACATACATTACTCCGAATAAGAAAAAGTAAAAATCTTAAGGGGAGTGTTGTTGGCAAAATCTAATTGCCAGAAATGATCATTACTATATAAGAGAAATCATTTTTCAAATAAAAATAAGCTACAAATTTGATATAATCGTTATATTGTGGAAATAACCAATTCCACTCGCATCTAGCAAAATGAGGGCTCAAGAAAAAGTGCATGGATAAAACCTGCATATTCTGCATCATACTTTTTTTCGACACGTTTCCATTCCTATTTCAGCTATCATTATTTCAAATTATAAATAAATAACGAACAAATATTACAAAAGTCCTCAGTTTGCGGAGGGAAGTTTTAGATCTTTTGAAAATTGTAAAATAACGCTCTGCCTTACATGTCATGTACGGACTAACAGAACTTCCAACATACTTGTGCCACAAATGTAGACAGATTGTTGTTATGGTGCTGCTCTCTCTGGTGGTAAGATTTGCATTCTATCCCGTCACACCAACCTGCGTCCGAATGAACGCCGCTGAGTTGGAGGAGGAGGACCTGATTCGTTAACTAACCTCATTCAGATATACGCTCGGCAAGAACTACCTCCCATCACTTGTAGGAAATGGTTCGTCATCTTCAGTGCTCTAACACTGTGGCTTGCAAGTAACAACGAACCATCAGTACGTACCCTCTCCCTCAGAAAAAATGTCGTTCAAAATTCTATCTTCCACACCGCGCCGACAAACTTGGACACCCCTCGGCCTGGGAGAGGGCCGGGGGAGGGACGCGTTGACCAATCGGTAGCAGGTAGAAACACAGTTGTCTGTGATTGGTGCAACATCCCAAGGGGCAGAAAGAACGCTGTCTCAGGGGGAGGGGGCTAGTTCGTTTACGTACGAGACGGAAATATCGTCATATTTCCCTGCCGAAGGAGATAGTTTGCCTGCGCGTACGCCACGACGAAAAAACTATTTCTAAGCGGGGTTTTCCGTCCAGAATGATTGTCTATAGACCAGTAAATATTTATCATTTTAGCAACAATTATTCTAACTTTAAGTAATCGATTTGTAACTCCTGACAAACTGCTATTTTGAGATATTCATTTCAGGCACAATTTGCGGAGCCTTCCCGGCCGTTCTAACGCATATTTCGAATTTGTTTATAAAATTATAAATTGTTGCAAAATTGTTAATTCGCTGTTTTCGGTTCTGGGACATCGGGAGACTCTCCCCCTTTAGATTTGCAAAATTTGGAAATTGTTTATAAATTTGCAATTGTTGCAAATTTTTTTATTGTCTAATCTGAATGGCGTTTAAATGTGATGCAAAATTCCGGAATCCGTTCGGTGCTATTATATCTCGTTCTCGAGATATATGTAATTGTTTATAAGAAATGAACATCTTAGTAGACCCCATTTGTTTGCGCTTAATTCATTCGCGCTAGCAGAATAGCGTGGGATGGGCATACTGAAAAAACAGTTCTCCAATGCGCTTAAAATGCACTTGCTTGTAAACAAATTCTGTGGCCAATTTAATTATGCTAACGTTTTTTCGCGCCGCATTACATGACTTTCTCTGTATTACATACATTACTCCGTATAAGAAAAAGTAAAAATCTTAAGGGGAGTGTTGTTGGCAAAATCTAATTGCCAGAAATGATCATTACTATATAAGAGAAATCATTTTTCAAATAAAAATAAGCTACAAATTTGATATAATCGTTATATTGTGGAAATAACCAATTCCAGGAAGACGGAAATGGGGGTGGAAAAAAGGAATTAATGTTTTTATTGATTTTTACTTTCTCGCACTTACTGCCGTAAGAAGAAAAGGTATTGTAATCGTGCATCAGAATACGGCGAATTTTCGGCAGAAAAACGAAAAAGTGAATAAATTTATTTGCTAAATTTAGGGGGAAATCCTTTAACGCGTTTACTAGCCAGAATTCATGTTTTGTGGATCATTGAATTGAACGACGGCAAAACGTTTGTCATCAGTCTTCCGTCTGCAAACAACACTAGGGGTTAAATTGTTCAACCGATTTTGTCCAAAATTGATAATACCCAATCGATCTTGTTGATATCACGGTCCCATTAATTCGAAACCGATATTTTAATTTTGGGAGGTACTTTACATAAAGCCCCAGAGATATTTTCAAACTTTTCTCAAAAGCGGCGTCATCGGTTTTGATTAATTTTTTCCATAATCTCAAGAACATTTAAGAGAATGGTGTAGATCTCATGTTGGCGTCTGTCTGTCCGTCTGTAGTTAACACAAGCATCTAAACGCCGCACGTTCTTTTTTAGTCAAATCTGTGATACATGACAGTTTAAAATCATCTTTGTGAGAGACGAAAGTTATAAGAGTTTCTGTGGTGTAGCAGGTAAGCGCCCTGTTAGAGAAGCTTAGGCACGTAAGATCGAATCTCATCCACGGCGAATAATTTTTGCGGGTAGAAACAATTTTGCGGTTAATTGTGTAGTTATAATCATTCGTATCCATTATAAATATCACAAAGCATGTGTTTTGAGGCGCCACTACTTATTTTAGTGTGTTAATGTCTTAGGGAATCACGTATAAATATGCCCCTATTGCGATTCTGGCTTCAGAACGTCTGCATGCGCGGCGGTTTTGAACGACATTTTTTCTGAGGGAGAGGGTACATGCGTGGTTCATTCTCGCGTATCTATCAGATAATGTACAGGAATTCTTACTTAAGAGAGTAATTATGAATGACACAATTCCTAACCAAAACTAAAAATATACAAACAGCGAACCCTTTGGTTCTAGCGCAAACATTCTACAATCGGTAAGAGAAACCACTGCTTAGTAGAGATCGTAGCTGCGGCTCCTGACGGTGATTAATTTTCGACAACAGCTAAACGGATTCGGATTGGTACGAGTGCCTGAATAGGAATTCCAGAGCCAGTTGCTCTGACATGACTTTTATTTGTTTTCCTCCAATCAATTGTGACCGCTATCTCGCGTTAACAATCTAGAATATTTGCAACTTCTTGTCACTGAGAAGCACTGTACCTATGATAAGAGTACTTGCATTGACCACTAGAAGTCGCAGATAATTGCTACCGCTTCAGAAATTATTCGTTTCAACGCACCGACCAATCACAAATTTCTTCGACAAGCTCTTACAAATTACGATGAAGAAACAAATTCTCGACCATTTTGCCTGTGACCTGTGAGGAGAAAGGTTGTACTGAAAATTGCCGACTGCGGAGGAAAGTGACGGATAACGTCTTCTAAACGGCTCATTGGAGGTAATGAATTTACAATTCACTGAACGGAAATATTTAATATAAATGAAGAACAAGATTTGTATACTATATGTGCCAAGAATTATCATGAAATTCCATGAGAAGTTTACCATGTAATTTCAAATTAATGACAGTGCACCATAGCATGCACTTGTAACTTTGGGCGAATTCGTGACAAATAAGTTACATTTTTCCCCACAGTTTTTTTTCTGTTACCTACTTTCCTACGTAACGCTGATGCAGGGTGACTAATTTTTGTTCTGGGAAACGAAATATACGACGTGACCACACCACTACGTAAGGCGACGGGTCAAAAACTAGAATTCTTCGCTGCGACAACGACGTCTTGCCAGGAGACTCTGCTGCCTGCTCTTTGTTAGGGGGACATCTATCTTTCAGACAACTGCGTGCAGATTTAAAACGACCAGTGGTATCGTGAATTGTAACGTTCTGCTGTGAATTGCAATGCCGTTTTCCTTTGTTAGCGTATCTGGCGTAATTTGGCTAGAAGCTATATTTGCAAGCAAAGTGAACAGAATTCTAGTTACTATAGGTGCCGTACATGATTGAAGTCACTACTAAAGAAAGTGTAATTCATTCAACGACTTTCGTAACTGAAAACAGATGATTTAACATTTTAAAGTTATAGTAAACTTCACGCTACAGAATTCTTAGGAATTAACGAATTATTTCTAGAGCAAAGGAAGTATTAACTTAATGCTACATTTGTATTTCATCAAAGAATGCATTCTAGTTACTTATTCACTGGCGTAATCTTTGTGAAATTTCTTTGAAAAAGCTATTGGATTCATATTATAACAAACTTTTTTATTTAACTGGATTATAGAATTTAATATAATTATAAATAAATTGAGGAAGTTCATTTTAATTTACACAAGAGTTGTTACGTACTGTATATGAATTATTTGAGAGGATTATTTCCCAATCTTTTCTTTCTTTTGTATGTGGTACAATTTTGTACATAAGAGTATGTATGTATGTTCATCCTTTTCAGATAGTGTTTTTTTTCTTTATTACTGTGCTTAGAGTATAATCATTTGTGTTTATGTTTTAAGTGCTAGTGTGTGATGTAATCCAATTCAATGATTTCTGTCATTCTTTTCAAATTTTTGTAATTTTAAGAAAGAATATACTCTTCTTAATAATTTTTCAAAATTGCCAGAGTGCCAATTGACAAAATAACTCATCCTGTTTCCTATTTGCAATCCTCATCATGTTACCTAAGAAAGACGGCAACAACTTAAATTATTTCCACAATGTCAACAGTACATTGCCGGTATGACAGTATTTCACAACTTGTCAATCGTATGACACCAGGCGTAAGTTTAATTTCTATAATTTTCCTCTTGCCATGTTCCTATCAGGAAAGTGACATTAAAGTCCGAGTAAAAGCGTATTTTCTATTATCGCCTTCTGGGAGTCCCCCGGCCGTCCTGAGACAATGGGGCGGGCACACGACTGCGGCTTAAGGGAGCTCTGCAGCGCCAGCTCATGCTCGAAAGGTGAAAGCCTAACCAGCGAACCTACCTTCCAACAAACTAAAATCCAATAAAATACAAATTCGCATTAAAAATGTATTCTTAGATGACGGGAGAGCAATGCCTAAAGCTGTACTTTTGGTCACCAAACAGTATTTAAGCTTGGTTCATTAGTTTTGCCAACACAACGTCCCCGGAACTGACGACGTATTTTTCCGCCGTTTTCCTGCACCACGTGCGCGGGCACAAAGCGCCGCCTGCAATCAGAGCGGCGGCGACTGGAACGGAGAGCCCTCACAAAGGGCGCGCTGAATAGCGGCCGAAGCCCCCGTGTGCGCCGCGAGTGTGCGGAGGGGGAGGGGCAGGGGGAGGGGCAGGGGGAGGGGCGGAGTCGCGCGGCGGGGAACGTGCGCGCACACGCGGCGGCCGCGTGCCCGCGTGGAGGGGTGCGCAGCCCCGAGGGCAGGGGATGGGTATTTGCCTCGTGCCGGGAGGCGAGAGGGAGGGAAGAGAGGGGAGACGGGAATGGGAGAGGATGAGTGGAAGGGGGATGAGGAGAGAGTGGGAGGAGGAAGATAGCAGGAGGGGAAGGAGGAGGGAGAGGAGAGGAGAAGGTAAGGGGACAGAGGAAGAGAGAGGAGGAGGGAAAGGATAGATTGATTGACTGACTGATTGATTACTAGTTATTCCGGACGCGTCAACTGCTAAAGCTATTAACCCCGTAAGTTAAGTTCATGTTTTTGATCGGTTGGTGGCAGTGATCTTGCTCCGCTGGATGGCGAGATCGCCGACTTACTGTCGGCTAGCAGAGGTTTTACCCTACCAGGTATCTCCCACTAGCGGGGCATTGCCCCAGTCGGGACAAGCTCTAAGCTCCCGACTGGTCTCCTGGCACGTGTGATAGTGTAGTGTAAGTGTGTGTGTATAGGAAATGATAGGACAAGGAATGTGAAGGAAAGATTGCGCACATTCCGTTTTCTCTTTGGTAGAGTACTGCTCCGGCATTCACCTGGTGTTGAACGGAGAAACCACGAAAAACTACCGATCAGAGCAACTGGCCGCTAGAATTCTCCTCCCGACAGCGACAGAACTCGACCTAGTGATCTGGCTGGTGTCCAAAATTCTGCCACCATCAGGACTCGAACCCTAAGACCTCCCGATCAGAGGCACGGCAGGGACATTAGCTGATGCCCTGAACCATGTCTCCCGGTAGGAGGATGGAGGAGTGAGAGGAGGAGAGGAAATGAGAGGAGGGGAGGGGAGATGAAGAGAAGAGTTAGGAGAGGCGAGGATGAGAGGAGAGGGGAAAGGAAAGAGGAGAACGGGAGAAAATGAGAGGAGAAGGAGAAGGGGAAGAAGAGAGAGGGAAGATGGGAAGGAATAGGAAAAGGAGAGGAGGATGAGTGATAGGAGAAGAGAGAGGAAGAAGGAGGATATGGTGTGGCAGGAGAAGAGTAGGATGGAGGGGAGAGGAGATGGCAGAAGAGAAGTAGGGGAGAGGAGGGGGAAGAGAAGGGCGAGAAGGGGAGAGAAGATGATGGACGAGGAGGGAGAGGAGAAGGGCGAGGAGAGAGATGAGTATGGAGGAGGAGAGACAGAAGGAAAGAGAGGATGGAGGAGGATGAAGGGGAGAGGAGTGGAAAATGGCCAGAGAGGAGGGGAGAGGACGACAGAAGAGGGTGAAGGGAAAGAATAACGGGAGAAGATGAGAAGAGAGTATGAGGGGAAAGGTTGAGGGAGGAGGTGGGGGAGGGAGAGTAGGGTAAAGGGGAGGGAAGAGGGGGAGAGGAGATGAGGGAAAGGAGGGGAGAGGAGGGGAGTTAAGGATGGAGGAGGGGAGGGCAACAGGTGCGCATGAGAGATCGGTGCCAAACTCTACCGCCGCAGGACCACAACAAACACGCGCCTGGCCAAACAGTCCGACCTCCGGCAAGAAAAAAAAAACGCATCAACAGATTTCCTTTTATAATGAATATTTAATTTAGACTAACATCAGATATATTTCTTTCTTCTCTCCATTGGCGTTTCAAGTGAAAAGATTCGTTCCAAAAATGTAGATGAAGATGGTCTGAACGTCTCTTTTCATTTTAGTCGCCGGACAGTAACACTATAATGTTGCTAGTGTCAGCGTTCAGAAAAAGGATATTCATGTTTTCTATTCTAAATTAAACAATAAACGATACAACAGCAGATGCAGTAGCAGATGTTTGTCATGTTATAAAAAAAATGACAACAAATGTTAAAAACTTACTAAAAGGAAGACATAGAAGACTATCTTCCCAAATAAAGAATGGTTGGCAATCCTAGTGTGAATGGTGATGACGTGCTTCCTTTTCTTCTTCGTTTCGTTCATTTTCCCTCCACTCGTGCCTTTTAGAATCCGAACCTCTTTTCAACCGACAAAGTGCTGAATAGTTTTTACCCTACAGCTCCGCAAAGTTACCGGTTCCTCGCCGTTCCTCCCAAGTTTACTCCAGAGAATTCAAAACCTTCAGGGAAGAAAAATTCAAAGGAAACTTCTACGTTTTCCCAAGATGAGAATCTAACTTTCCTAGTTAAATATTTAATGAAGCTGTAAGCGTGGATTCCACGGGCATATTCTTGATTTTGTTTCTTATCGAATATTGCCAAAATAGAGGATGTGTAAGAGATAACTTGTTCTTGAGGAATGGTTTCGTATAAAAATCTCTATAGAGAATAATATTTAGATCAATAACTATTTTATTTGTGTTGAAGACAGGAGTGTACTTCTCCTGTCTTCAACTCTGTGTGAACTCTTCCTGTCTCCTGTAAATGCGTGATCTATTTCTATTTATTTTTTCGTTTATTAAACGAACAAAAGATCGAGATTATGAAAAAAATCAAGTGCATGCAATTTGTTTTAAAGTTCAACTTCACAACAGAGACTGACACCCATGTAACCCAGAATATCCTATTAACTGTGGCAACAAAGAGACAATTGGGAAAGTAGAGATGCAAACAATAAAAGCGAAATTGCAGTAGATACCTTGGATTGGAAATGTGTTGATGACTAATTCCATGTACTGGTAGATTGTATCAGCACTGGTAGTTACGAGTGACAAAGCAACACCTAAAAGTCGAGCGTTCCGATGGCAGGAAGATTCCGAGTTGGATACCGGCCAGCTGCTGGAAATTTGTTTGGAGACCCTGTCGGGATCGAGTTCATAGTTCGAATGCTCAGTTTAGCGGTTTCATTGTTTCACAAAACTTCTGGAGGGCACCCCCATTTTGAGCACATTTTAACATAAAACTGTTTTCGAGAAACTTTATTTAACATTATGTACTCATAAATACAATATTGTAAAGAAATTGCCTCTAATGTAAATATTACCGACGTGAGAGAAGTCAAAAAAATTACATTTTTGTAACTTTAAAAAAATAAAGAATAGAACAATATGGCGTTTACGTCATCGTATATGGTTCGTTCGGCACTAACGTAACCAAAAAAACTTTTAGTTGTAGTTAAGCACAAATTCAGAACGTTTAAGAGAATGGTGTAGGTCTCAGGTTCATTGAAAACTCTGATTTTTCGAATATTGCAAAAATTCAAAAACCTTTCGGCATCTTCATACAACTTTCGTAATTATGAAGAAAGAGTTTTTGCCCGGAATGAAATGATTCTTAAAGATGGATTTTCAAATATGGACATGTATAATTTTTCGAAAATTTGAGTACTTTTCGCCTAATTTTGCGTGAAAATAGGGCGAGAAAGTATGTGCTGTTTTAGCACCACAGGTTTCACTTTCTTAGCAGTGTTTTCCTCACTTTGACCATCAATGACATTTTCGTTGTTGGAAAAAAGCAACAAAAAACACGTATTAGCAATATTTTTATTATTAAAGTGTGCAATATTAATTCTAAACAATCTTAAAAAAATTCTTATTAAGATTTCCATTACCTTATTATAAAATATATTATAAAAATTTAATAAACTTGAAAAACTGAGTAACAAAATATAGGAATATTACTTAAAATGGTTAGTAACAAAATGTAAAATTTATCCTCACCAAGGATTGCACCCACAACCTTATGTACAGAGAAATGGCGCCCTAACAGCCTGAGAGGACGAATGTATGGTTTGGGACAGTACGTTAGAATGTATGAACACAGATTGTATTTCTAGACTATAATAGACGTTTCTCTCCATTTACATGCTATTACATTTGTGTAATTACTTAAATATTTCATTTTCATTCACGAATAAGAAATAATAGTTGTGGGGGAAAGACATAATTGACATTATGGCTGGTTGACCAGATAAGTTAGATAAATTTGCTTCCTGTCAAATTAAATAACAGTACGTAAAACGAAAAATTAAAATTTCACAGTTTAGGTAAAAAAACTGAAGAAACAACATATTACTAGGAAAATGTCTTCTCTTTGTAAATACCCTGCTAATCCCGAAAAATGTCGTTTCATCTTCTACATCTGAAGGTATAATATCTTTAATTTCAGAGATATTACCATCTTCAATCTCTTCCAAGATGTTCAAAATGTCTTCATCATTCAATAAGCCTAGTTTTTTCATGTTTAGATGGAGAAGCGAGTGGATCGCTTATCTGAACTAACTCGGTACTATTACCATTAAACCCCAATGTTGCTTCTAAGAAACACGTGTTTTGGAGGAATTTTACAGAAAGCCAACTGAATATTTAGATAAATATGATATTAATTATAAACAATGAATATATACGTGAACAAATTTAAAGTTGCCAAAAAGTAACGCCAATATAACATTGAGAAAAATAACATTACAAAATTAGGAATGTATGCATCAATGAAATCGTTACGCTTATCTGTAATTGGCAATTTCTCACACGCGACGGAATTACAATAATGCATTCTAACGGAGAATATATTAACTATATGATCCATGCTGGAGAATGGTCCTGTTGAAAATTCAATTTAATGCATCAAGAGTGCGCTAAGAGCAATCAAAAACCATGTTGCTTCAAAGCAACACTGGGAGTTAAAGGGTTAAGCGTTAGCGTTACCGTAAATGCGAAATTCGAAGCTCTCTTCCACAAGAATTTACTGAGTTTTCGAAACACTTAATTTCAAGTAATTTGAAGAACTTCCACTCACAAATTCAATAATGTATACAACTTGGTAAAAATGTTAATATTAAAGAGCGACAGATATTTTAAAAAAATTACATTTGTTAATTCTTTAAAAAAACAAACGACCACACTGAAAAAATGTGAAGAAAAAATTCGGAGTCGTTTTTGAGAAAATCGCGTTTGAGCGTTTCTGAAAATGCGGAATTTTGAGTTCATTTTACCAGAACACCGTTGAGCTTTCGAGAAACTTTACTTCATATTATTTAAAGTACATGTACTCATAAATACAATATTGTAAAGAAATTGCCTCTAATGTAAATATTACCGATGTGAGCGACAAGACAAACAATTACATATTTGCAATATTTGAAAAAAAAACAAAAGAATAGAGCAATGTGGCGTTTATGTCATCGTATATGGTTCGTTTGGCACTAACGTTACCAAAAATGTAAAGAAAACATTTGGAGCCGATTTTGAGAAAATCTTCTTTTTGTTATTTTATAAAATTACGAATATTGAACGAAAACTACTAAAATTTCCAAAAAATCGACTTATGATGACCTTAATGTAAGAACGATATATGGACAACCAATTTCATATGAAGGAAAAATCTCTTGTCTTCAATTTTATAGTTGAAGGAAGACACCGAAAAAATTCCAACTTTTGCAATTTCAAAAATTCAGAGTTAATAGCGAAAATACGACCTATGCCACCTTTATAAGTGTATTTTACTCTAGTCTTTCAAGAATTTTAAAGAAAAAATTTGGAGCCGTTTTTGAGAAAATTTTGAAAATGTCCGGGGGCTTCATATAAAGTACCCCTTAATATTAATGTTTCTCAAAATTTCAAAGCTTCATCTAAAGCAAGATTGACTGTGCATTTTTCAATTTGGAAAATATCGAATGTATAGTTCAGGCGGTAGTAGTGTTCACAGACGGACGGACAGACAGACAAACGGACGGATGTTTGAAAAATAACGCTTTTTCGGTACCAGGGGACCCCCAAACGTGTATTTCCGTTGAAAACTGGAATGGATTACAGAATCGATCGATCTCGAGATCAACATCAATCCCGAGATCGATACAGAATGGCACAGACTTTCTCGTACCAATTTTTTCTAATTTCCTTGGTGAGGTCTGGCTTAAGGTCGTGCTCCATTCTCTGGCCAGCTGCCATCTATCTTCACCCAAATACATTTTTTGACAATTTCTCGACTTTTTCCTTTCCTAGTAGTACAACTGAATCATTACCTCAAGAATATTAAAGAAGAGTAAAAACCAGTCCTAAATAGAAGTTTTCATTGAAAACTTCATAGTCGTTTTTACGAAAATGGCGATTAAGCATTGCTGTAAATGTGAAATTTAAGCTCTTTTTCACAGGAATCTATTGAATTTTCCAAAAACTTCATTTGCAGTCAATTGAAGCACTTCATTTGCAGTCACTTACAAATGTTATACTGCATACAAATCAATGGAAATGTCCATATTAACGGCGTGAAAGGTATTTCAAGAAAATTACATTTGTGTGATTTTTGACAAAACATATGAATACAACAAAAAGAACTTTACGTCATAACAAACAGTGCAATTAGTATTATCTATAGGAAAAAATTGAAGAAAAAATGTGTGGCCATTTTTGAGAAAATGGCGTTCGAGCATTTCTGAAAGTGCCGAATTGTGTGTTCATTTTTACAGGAAGCTGTTGACATCTCTTAACATTATTTAAAGCACTTGTACTCATAAATATAATAATGTGAAGAAATCATCTTTAATGTAAGTTTTACGGACATGAGAGACAAGTCAAAAAAATGTTATTTTCGAAATTTTTGAAAAAACAAAAGGATACAGGAATATGACGTTTATGTCGCGGCATAGGGTACGTTTGGAACTAATCTTACCAAAAATTTAAAAAAAAAATTTGGGGCCGTTTTTGAGAAAATCTTGTTTTTGTTATTTTTAAAATTGCAAACATTCCACGCAAATATTCCATGCAAATATTCGTAGGAATGGTTTAGGCGCTAGGAGTGTTCACAGACGGACGGACAGAGAGACAGACGGGCGGTCGCTTTGCTTCCAATTAGTTTTTTGGCATCACGACCCACAAAACACGGAATCTGGGTACACCACGTGTTAGAGGTTTTTTCTCTTAATTTAGCAACTGGTTTATGCACTTTTTCGCCACCAGATCTTGGCAAAGAATTTTTTTTCCGCCACAAATCCGCCGCTTTTTTCGCTCAGCATTACATAACTTTCTCTATACTACGTATATCATTCCATATATACGTACGTATACGAGAAAGTAAAAGTGAATTTATTTAAACTACAATTGGGTGTAACCCGGTGGCAGTTAATTACATAAATAAGGTAATAAATTTTATTCAAATAATAAAATAATGGTAATAATAGTGTTAAAATAATAAAACAACAACAACAACAACAACAATAATAATAATAATAATAATAATAATAATAATAATAATAATAATAATAATAATAATAATAATAATATAAAAACTGATGATTCATAAAACATTAAATTACATAAAGAAAAAGAAAGGAAACGTCTATAAACTAAAGCCACACTGAGTGTTTATACAATTAAGACTGCACTGCACTGTCCATCACTTTAATGCACTTCACTTCACTTCACTATAACACTTGAATCATTTCCGTCATTTTTTCTTTACTCTACACTACACGGCACCTTACTTCACTATATAACCTAAGTTCTTAGTTAACGACCTTATAAACTTAGAAATACACTAAATTAATTTCCTAAACTGTTGAATGTTTCGAGGAAAGGGTTCAAAGGTTTTTGCAGGCAATCTATTACAATCCCTTATCGTTCGATCTGTGAAAGAGAATTTCCCGATATCCGTTCTTCGCGTTCTTAAATTTATTTTGTGCCAATAATCCCCTCTACTGATGTACTACGTAGGAATAATTATCCGCCGTTTAATTTCTGTCCAAGCTGGATGACCGCTGGATAACCTTTCGGATTCATAAACAGATCCATGCCTTTTGAAACCAGCGGCAGATAGCTCTATTTTATTTTTCTTCCGTAGCCAAAGTTGCAGTATTTCCCTGCTGCGGCCGGCCGTGGCCCATGGCTGTGCTGGGACAGGTCTCTGCTCTTGGCTGTCGGCGCGGCGAGGAGGTGGTAGGGCGGGGACGGAGCGGGGGCACGGGCAGGGGCAGGGGCAGGGGGAGGGGGCGTTGCCCGCGGCTGATCACGCGCCGCGGGGCTGCGCGGGGGCCCTGCGCGGTCGCCTGCGACGCGTAAACAGGCGGCGCACAGTGGTCCGGCGCGGCTCCAAAGCTGAGTTGCTGCGATTTCTAAAGGCTCATTCACAAGAAAACTTGAAATCATAAAAGGTTGGAATCTTATTGATCAATGATACCGTTCAGATCGACAAACTCAATCATAACATTAGACATAGCCGTGAATCTTTAGAAGCTTCAATGACTGATTGATTTTGTAATGGTTCCGGGCGCGTCAACTGCTGTGGTCATTAGTTCCCTAAGTGTAGTAATGTATTATCTCGGGAGATGGCGGAGTACCTCTCTCGCTTCGGCGCCGACCTGGAAGTTAAGTTGCTTTCCCCGCAGGTATCCCCCTTTGCGGAAACTGCCCCAGTTGAAACAAGCTCTTAGCTCCCGACTGGTCTCCCGACATGTCTGGCAGTATGGTGCGTGTAAGTATAAGGTGTAAGTGTAAGTGGTAGGTGTAAGAGTAGAGGAGAGGAGAATGAGGAAAGAAAGATCGTGCGCGCATCCCGCTTTTAGGTACTACAGGATTTTTCTGGGGTTAATTGGAGACTACGAACGGAGCAACCGGCGTCCAGAATTCTCCTGATAGCGGTGGAATTCGGCTTTTTAGCTGGTGTCCTCCACCGTCAGGATTAGAACCGTCCTCTCTCCTGTACTGAACTGACATCCGGACAGACATACTGCGAAGTCAGCGGTAATGCTGCCTCTGAGCGATCTTAGCCACTCGCTCGCTTCAAGCTCTCCCGTTCACGTTAACGTGATAAGAGAATTGCACGCACTCGTGTTCTGCAGCAAGATCCAAAGGACTTCTTGCTTATTCGTTTGACAGAAACTTATTCAGTTTATATAATGTGTAAATTGCCATGTACCAGCATTGCTGAAGAAACTCTGAATATTATTCGTAGCACTGAAAAAAATTGCGCCTTGGAAATAATTCTGATCAAGCAGGATCGCGGCCATTTTATATAATATCTTTCGATTGAAAAAATCGTAACTAAACGATGCGCGAGGGGTTTAACAAAACAATATTATCTTCAATTTTTTGAAAATTCAAAAATCTAAATAAAAATTGTTCTTTAACATTAAATTAGTAGTATTTTGTTATATTCTTTAAAAATGTTGAAAAAAATATTTACCGAGGATAGGATTTGAACTAGAGTTCTGAGGATCACAAGGCAAGAGGCGTTCCCACGTTTCGAACAATTACCCTCGTCAACTTAATCATGTGTAGCAAACTGTCTACTGCGCCCTAATAGGTTGTAAGACGCCCTTTGGTTGCGGGATTGCATTGATGTTCGCAGTGATCTAGCGACAGTGTGACGATCCATTCACATTGGGCCCGAAAAGGGAGACGTGCCGATTTTTATTAGTTCGGTTTTCCTATTCTAGACTGGTGTCTCGGGAGTTTCGCCTCGAGGTTTATGCATTTCGCGATTCCAACGTTTGCAGTCGGAGACTGTTAGAAAACTGGGGAACATAACTGGTTGGGAGATCAGATCAGCACAGCCCGATGCAGGTTTTTATCTCGAGTCGAAAAATCCTGTCACCTGCGTCGTGAACCTAAGAACTTCATGCCTCCGGCTATCTGAATGTACTTCTTCCCCCTCGACCCATTTGCTTCTCGCCTTTGTTCGGATGGCCTTTGTACGGACGGACTAGTGCCCTTGGCGCGGATTGGCAATTTTCTCCGGGGGGAGGGGGCGATCAAAATTCAATTCCAGGGAGGAATGAATTGTGGAATGAAACGAAGACCGCCTTCGCTTACGCAACAGTGAATGAATCCTATGAGATCCCTTGGGGGAATCTTTCTTGAATACTTCAGTGTGAAAAACATTAATGAGGAACATGAATGAAAAACATATACTTCGGTCTTTATAACATGGCGCGTAACGGACTGTCTTCACGATGGAATATGACACGGCTTTTCGTTCGGCGTCTTTCTCTGTCGTGCCGCTAGACGTCGCCCGATCGCGACCATATCAAGCAGTGCTGCAGATCAAGCAACATCTAGCGGTACGACTTAAAACGATGCGAAAAACCGTGCCATATTCCATCCTTAAAAGAGGCCCTCACGAGCCATGATATAAAAACCGAAGTATAGTTGTGAATTAATTGTGACACTGACTTGGACAATTAATACAGATGGCACTAAATTCTCTAAGAGGGAACATTTCCGACATCCCTGCACCCTCATCGTGTCGTTTCTTTTAGCGGACCGCCCCAGGAACCAGGTGAAGCGTTCAGGATACAGGACACCATGAACACGTTTCTCGAACAAAATAGGAGCCGACAGGCAATTTTATCCACCGTGGATTGGCTAAGGGCACATGTGGAATAAATGGAACAAAAAAACCATCTGCGGGTGGGTGGAATCCTTTACGTCTCGAAATGAAACTAAATATTTGAAGGGTTCCTGTGTAAGACATAACAACCCACAAGGAAAAGATTTCAAATTACGGATAGTGCATTCATATATTCACAGAGTGGCCAGCGAGCATGGAATCCTTGAAAACCGAAAAAAACGGGGATTTGAAAAAGCCTAGAAAAACCGAAAAAACGGGAATTTGATTTGAGAACCGAGATATTTTGTTATTTTCAGACTTATCGCTAACTTTTGGCACATATTCACTCACGTCATCGAATTCAGTAAAGTGCAGGATTCAACTCAGTTCATGATAATGGCTATGGTAAAAATCGAAGTATATTTGAAAAATTTCATATGTGTGCGAATTGCTAACTCCTTGATTCGCGGATCGCACGACTTCAAACATTACCGCATGTGTATGTGAAAAGTGGGTAGAGTAGGTACCACCACATATCAATTTTAAGAATGAATATGGGTAGTATGTGCACAGACAAGATATTTACGTAACAAACGTCTCACTGCGAACTCAATCGATATTTTATATTTTCCGATCAAAACGTCCATGTTATCACGTCCATGATTATCAAAGGGAATTTTACTTTATTTCCTAGAAGAGGGTAGGCAAAGCTCTCTTTGCATATATCCGAAAATTGAGTGTGATAGTATCCGAATTGACTGGGAGCCTGAAGCTAATGAACATTAGGAGATCTTGACAGATTTGCATGCCAAGAAATACGAGGACAGCCTATTCTTAGCCCACGATTTGGGAGGTAGTGATATTAATTTTTTTTGGTTATTTAAGGTCACATCAACATATAGATCATTTGCGATCACTATTGGAATTAACTTTATGGTAACTACGAAGATGAAACGAAATGGTAATGATAAGGAGGGAAAGGACGAACACAAATACAACCATGCCCGAGGCGGCTTTCGAACTCGCGACCCTTCGGCCCGAGATCATTTTCATTGACGATCAATTTAATCGTCAAATTTTTGACGCCTCGATATGTTTAACTGACACTATGAGGGTAGAAATGACGCTCCGGTAGCTTTGGCGATTCTTTGAGAAACGTACGTTGACTAGTCTTCCTCGCAGCGTTGCCAGTTGATTAAATGTATATCCCGGCATCAACCTTCAAAAATCCTGGTAATTTCACTAAAATCCCTGGTACCAATGTCAATTGATTTAAATTCTGAAATTGTTCTTATGACGTATGTTTTTAACGCGCACAAGAAGTTCGTTAAACCTAACTCGATATTGATTCATTTTATACCGATAAACAATGTAAGAAATGGAACGATCAATCCTTTTCTACCATAGGATGTGCTAGAAAAAGTTCATCATATGTTACCCTAATGTTTTTATGGCAGTGTTTTCAACAATATCATAGTTATTTGTAATATTTGCGTTAGATTTAAATAATTGAAAAAGAAAATATTAAACGGATTGTAATTACCGTAGACTTAAAATCCTGGTATTTAAACGTACCAGGATGTCTTCATCCTGATATATGGTATCTTCATTAAAATCCTGGTAAAAATACCACGATCCTGATAGTCTGACAACACTTCTTCCTCGTAAAGTGGTTGGCTGCAGTGTCACAACGCGGTTCTGCATTGGCTGAATGCTGATGACGTATGATCCACTATATTTCAAGTAGGTTGGCATTAATTTCACATTTACACAATTTTATTCAAAAGAAAACCATATACCTCCAATATTGTAGTAGTACGAAAACACAGACAAATTCAAGGAGCCGCGACATCATCCAAATCGATTAGGGAATATCAATTTCAGTGAAAATATTACTTACAATTTAACTACTAATGTTGTTCGCAGACTGACAGACAAGCGCCCTTTTTGCCGTCAACCATTTTTTTGGTAACAAGGGCTCACAAAACGTGGGTTCTAAGTTCAGAAAGTGTTAGAGGAAGTAATTTGCTACAAGTAGGGACAGGAATTACACACTTTTAGTATCAGGGACGTATCAGATTACGAATTGAGTATCATCCAATTCATTAAAAACAATTATTTTGAAGTAATTGCGCATTTTGGACACATGGTTTATTAATTATCAATAAAAATGTAATCAACAAAATGATCTCTAATGTTATCACACACATACAACTTCAACAGCAAAAGAGTAAAATAACGAAATCAACGAAATACAATACACGCGTTTGATGCACGCTAATTTCATCACAGAAGTTTAACGCGTCGTCAGAGTCGCTGATGGCAGGGTGTATTTTTATTTATTTATTTAACGTCAAAAAAACAGTTAAAACTGCGTATGACGTGCTATGGGGAAAAGTGAATTGTGTGCACATTTTCAAAATTCTGTGATTCCAACACTTAAGTCATATACTACTTGAATTTTGAATGAAAAAAAAGCTCCCATGTAATAAAAATCTATTTTCAAGGGCAAGTAGGCAATAAATTTTGGGCTCTTATCCATGTTGTCTTTTGGAATAATACTTCCTGCCGCGACAACATGGAAACGATAATTTGAATAACTATATTTCCCACTGAATTCTAGAAGACGTGCACAGATAATGAAGTTACATTTATGCCCAGAAGCAAAACAAGGGGCCATCTCAGCATTTGCTCAATGGATCTGGGAAACTGGACGAAAAACCTGATCGGGATGGGGGTCATTGACCCAGAGCTGCGATACAGGTGTGTGTATTGTGTGATATACTGCGTGTACCGGCCATATTCATTGTACTATTCATTATAGATCGCTGTTATAGCCTATATACACTAATCTGACAAAAGTCATGGGATAGCAATATGAAAACATACAGTTGCCAGTACGATCGCGTACAAAAGGTATAAAAGAGCTTGGCATTGTTTTCACTTGTACTCAAGTGATTCATGTGAAAAGGTTTCTGACGTGATTATGGCCACACGCTAAGAATTAAGAATCTTTGAACGCGAAATGGTAGTTCCATTTCGAAAATCGTTTGTACAGAGAAAGGAAAGAAAAGCTAGGAAGGGAAGGGGGTTGCTTAAGCGAACATCGTTAAATAATTCAATATTCCGAGATCCACGGCATTCCGGGAATTCAATATTCCGGTATCAAGAGTGTACCAAGAATACCTAATTTCAGGCATAACCTCTCACCACGGAACAACGCAGTAGCTGTTGGCCTTCACTTAATAAGAGAGAGCAGTGTCGTTTGCGTGGTGTTATCAGTGCTAACAGACAAGCAACACTGCGTGAAATAACAGCAGAAATCAATGTGGGAAGTTCGACAAACGAATCCAGTACGACAGTGCGGGGATATGTGACTTTAATGGTCTGTGGCAGCAGAAGACCGGGTCGAGTAGCTTTGCTAAGAGCACGACATCGCCTGCATTGCCTTTCCTGGGCTCGTGACACAATCGATTGGTCCCTAGACGTCTGGAACCGTGGCTTGGTCAAATGAGTCCCGATTTCAGTTGGTAAATGCTGTCGGTAGGGTTAAGGTGGCACAGACGCCACGAACCCATGAACTCAATTAATCAACAAAGCACTGTGCTAGCTGGTGGTTGCCCCATGATGGTCTGGGCTGTTTTTATATGGAATTGACTGGGTCTTTTGGACCAAATGAACCGATCATTGACTGGCAATATTTATATTCAGCTAGTTAGTGGCCATTTGCAGCCATTCATGGACTCCACATTCCCAAACAACGATGGAATTTTTATGGATGCGTCTTGTTAACGGACCACATATTCGCGATTAGTTTAAAGATTCTGAACAATTCGAGCGAATGATTCGGCCATCTAGATCACCCGACATGAATCCCATGGAACATTTATGGTACATTTATGGTACATTATTATTATTACAACATTTATGGTACATTATCGAGAGGTCAGTTTGTGCACAAAGTCCTGCACCGACACTTTCGCGATTATGGACAAATGTAGACGCAGTATGGTCGAATATTGCTGTAGGGGACTTCCAAAGACTTGTTAAGTCCATGTCACGAGGAGTTGCTGCACTTCGCCGGGCAAAAGGAGGTCCAACACGATAATAAAGAGTATCCCATGATTTTTGTCACCTCACTGTTAGGGATGCAAAATCGCCAACAAAGCATCGTTTTTAAAAATCGATGCCTGAAATTAAAACTTCGATGTTTATAAAACATCGTCCCAGAACCATCGATGTTAATAGACATCGATGTTTTTAAAACTGGACTAGTAACCAATGAAGTTCACGTGGGGGGATTTAATTTCAAAGAGGTCTCGGTTTTTAATTGATGTTTAATTGACAAACAGACGTCAAAAAAAATCATCGAGGAAATTAACAAAACTTGGATTATCTGATTCAATTACTCAAAAATAATATAGGCTTCTTTATTGACAAATCGATTTTTTTTGTTTTTTGCCCGAGGTCACTTTGGTCTGAAGAATATTGAAAATTATAGATATCTGAAAAGTATTATAGAATTTTGTTGATGGACTTTTTTAATTTAAAAAATATCAACCACGTAAAAACATCGAACACCCAACATCTATGTTAAAAGCATGGGCTTAAAAACATCGATGTTAAATCCATCGATGAGGTCTGTATAGTGGTATCGTTACCAGAATGTCAATTTTTTTAAATATTCGTATTTTAGTGTTCAAAAGTAATGTTATTCACGGTAGAACCGACATTTTCCAATCCCGATGTAAGGATTACTCATAAAAACCCTGAAGTTTGGAAAACCGAGATTTGTGGAAGTCGAAAACGGCGGCGAAATTAAAACTCTCTGCTTTGCACCCAGAAATGCCCAGTTTCGGTCCAGTGTGTGTTGCACGCTAGCCTGGCCAGCTGGTAGTGACGCAACGCTTCGCGAGCCCGCCCGCTGCCTAGCGCCCAGTGCCCCTTGCCCCGCGACCTTGCGAACAGCGCCGCACTTGTTATGACTCGTGGCCGGACTTGTTTTGACGGACAGACAGAGAGAGGGGAGGTGAGAGGGAGAGGGGAGGGTGAGAGGGAGGGAAGGGAGGGAGGAAGAGAAATCATTGAACTGCCAACCTTTGAACTACCTTCGGTTTGGGCCTAAATGCCTTCGGTTAAGTTTAGCCGATGGCATCATCAAAGGGGACATCGCTCTTATTCTGCTTACGTTAAGATGACGAGTTTAAGTTGTTTGTTTTGGTGTCAGTGGCCCACATCTGCAAGCGAAGAGACAAAAAATGAGGACACTGTTGAAATCATATACATGTGAAGCATGCGGAAGATAAAAAAGACCTGGTCCGGACTTTGTATACGTACGAAGTTATGATATATTCGAATGTATCTGTGTCTGTGTGTATGTAAATACATGCAAGTAAGATTTTTTGATTGTATAATCACTTTTAAATATCTACTTATCTGGATTTTCATATTTGTGTTTATGTGACCCTGCCTTGTTCTCTCTGAATAAAAAATTAGGTCGCAACGCAATAGGCAGACCCAAAAGAATGTCGTGGAACCTAGTTACGGTTACATTATTTTTTTGCTGGTATGAAATTGCAATGAAATGATATGAACAAAAAATTAAAACTATTATTATTAATAATAATACAATAATGTATTTGGCGTTTTAAGTCGGTAGTCCGACTTGGCTGGCCAGCTACCGGTATCCCCCCAAGCCTGGCCATAGTTAAATTGCCGTGCTTGGGGGTAAGAGCGACATGAGGCTAACATAACATATTCTCTTCACCGTAACTAAGAAAGATCCGCCTGCTTGAGCTTTTTTTCGTCACACAGCTACAGAAACTGGGACGATTTAAAAGGAAAGCTACAACTCTATTTTTGCCTCGACCGGAAATCGAACCCGGGACTACAGCATGGAAAGCTAGTACGCTGCTCATGAGCCATCCCAGAGACCCGATAATAATAATAATAATAATAATAATAATAATAATAATAATAATAATAATAATAATAATAATAATAATAATAATAATAATAATAATAATAATAATAATAATAATAATAATAATAATAATAATAATAATAATAGTAATAATTCTGTACCACATACCTGGCTGATAGAAATACTTAAGATCTATGAGGTTGATACAAAAGTTGTCTCCTTTTTGGAACATGTTATGTCGAAATGGCGAACAAAAATTATCTTAAGTACTCCTGTTGACAACATCCAAACTGATACAATATGTGCGTAGAGGTATTTTTCAGGGAGACTCACTAAGTACCCTCTGGTTTGTCATCTGTATGAATCCGCTATCTAATCTCTTGAATTCCACTAAATGTGGATTTGGAATTAAATTTGAAGCAAGAATGATTCATCGTATAAATCACCTTTTATATATGGATAATTTGAAGATATATGCTTCGACAAAATCTCAACTTGAACAACTATTGAGTATTGTGGAATCATTTTCAAAAAGTATTAAAATGGAGTTTGGCCTGGAAAAATGTCGAACATTTAATATTGTAAGAGGAAAGCTCCAAGAGGGAGCCTTTGAACTTGAAAATAAACAATTGATACAAGCGATGTCTGCTGAGGAAACGTACAGATACCTGGGAGTGAGACAGGCAAGACACATTTGACCAAGGTAAAATGAAAGATGAACTTGCAGAGGAATTCTTCCGAAGAACCCGAAAGCTCCTGAAAACAAAGTTGAATGGAAGAAATATCAGAAAAGATATTAACACCTATGCTGTCCCAGTCTTAAACTACTCATTTGGCATTATTAAGTGGAGCAAAACTGACATTGAGAACTTAAAACGGAAAATGAGAGTTTTAATTACGAAAGCACGCATGCACCATCCAAAATATGCAGTCGAACGTATAACACTTCCGAGAAATATGGGTGGAAGAGGACTCACAGACTTTGGAAACCAACTTTGTCGGCAAGTGAAGAGCATGAGAATGTATTTCCACTCTGCGGCAAATAAATCAAAACTGCATAAAGCAATTTGTGAAGCAGATGTCTATACTCCGATAGAGTTGTCGAGACAGGATGTTTGCGGACTTCTCATGCAATGACGGCCAAAAGAGAGATTTATGGATGGCCAAAGCTCTTCATGGAAGACATCCACATAAGATGAGCCAAGAACATGTCGATTTGAAAGCATCGAACTTCTGGCTTATATCAGGACAGATCTTTTCAGAAACTGAAGGGTTTATGTTTGCTATTCAGGAGCAAGTTATTCCAACGCGTAACTATTTGAAGCGAATTGTTAGAGATAGCAGAATGAGTTATGTCGTAATGATTGTTCAACAGTGGAATCAATTCATCATGTTACCTCGGGTTGTACACATTTGGTAGGCACCGAGTATAAACAGCGACATGATTCGGTGGCCAAAATTTTACATCAAGCGTTGGCTCAGAAGTGTCGTCTTCTGACTGAAGATAAGATACCGTACTTTGTGTACCAACCTATGAGTGTTCTGGAGAGCGAAGAGTGGCGCTTGTATTGGGATAGAACTATCATAACAGACCAGACAGTGATTCACAACAGACCGGATTTGGGTTGTGATTAACAAGTGTGAGAAACATGTCATGCTTATTGATGTTTCTGTCCCAAATACTGGCAACCTTCAAAGCAAACACACTGAAAAAATCAGTAAATATGCAAATCTTGTTGAACTCGTTGTGAAACAGTGGAATATGAAAAGAGTCAACATTATCCCGATAATTGTTTCAAACACCGAGTCATCCCTAGGAGTCTGATTTGGGGCCTTAAGCAACTGGGTTTGAATGAAGACCTGTACAAACCCATGCAGAAGGCAGTTGTTATTTCAACAAGGATAGTGCGGAAATTCATGGGAAACAATGTATTATAAATTATTTTTAAAAAATAGATGTATTGTGCTTTGATTTTGTATATCTGTGCAATTCATTCAAATGTGCCAATAAGATGAGAAAATAATAATAATAATAATAATAATAATAATAATAATAACAACGACGACTTAAAATTATTCATCACCACAAGAGAAAATCTTGACACTAGTGCAAAAGCTTGACACTACATTTGCTTGACACTACTGCAAAATTTAGCAATGATATTGGAATGCATTTTGGCGTTGAGAAATGTAAACTAAATGCTCTGCGGAAAGGAAAGTAGCAACATCAGATGGATTACACCCTTGGAGAAGGAAATGCTAAACATGAACGAATTCATGCCATGAATCCTGAGGAATATTACAAATATCTTGGATATTTACAAAGATCTAATGTTGACAAAAAATTACAAAATCTAACATTACCCAGGAATTTAATACTCGTCTGAGTAAAATTCTGAAAACTAAACTCAGTTATGGCAGGAAAATTAAGGCTATAAATACCTATGTAATTCCAGTGCTGACCTACAGCTTTGGTATTGTCAGATGGACACAAACCGAACTAGATGCATTTAATACAAACTGCAGAGTACTTTGCACCAGATTTAGATGTCACCACCCTAAAAGCGCAGTTGAGAGATTCCACTTACCTAGGTCTTTGGGAGGAAGAGGTGTCATAGATATTGTGAATCTCCATCACCAACAACTGGAGAGACTGCGTCAGTACTTCCACGAAGAAGCAAGACACATCGGATTGAAACATACATTGACCGGAAAATTACACCATTGAATTTGTCTGATGAAAAAATGAATCTACAAAAAGCAAATACAGACTAATGAAATGAAAATCAGCAACTGGAAAGAGAAGCGACTTCATGGACCCATACCAGATAGAGGGAGAACTGATGGACCGTAAGTCGTCAATTAAATGTCTGTGCTTGGGAGAACTTTTTGCTGAAACAGAGGGTTTCATGGTAGTTATTCAGAACCAAGTAGTATCAACTAAAAACTACCGTAAATTTATCCTGAATGACACTAACGTTCGTGATGACAAATGTCGGCTATGTGGAGAACATAGAGAAAATATAGACATTTTCAGTGGATGCAGCTCTCTAGCATCCTCAGAATATACAAAACAACATGACGACGTTTGTAAAGTGGGTTATCAGCAACTATGTCACAATAATAACCTTTTGACGGGTTACCGAACACCATACTATAAGTACACACCCGAACCAGTCATTGACACAAATCACAAAATGTACTGGAACAGGTCCATAATAACAGATAGGTCTGTATCATCTAATAAACCGGACATTGTATAGCATGACAAGAAAAACAAATAGGTGTATCTGATTGATGTCGCGGTCCCGCTAGCTCACAACATCCCAAAGAAAAGAAGTGAAAAAATTCTAAAATATCAACTTCTGGCAAATGAGATAAAGGAAATGTGGAGCGACGTGGAAATGGTGACGATTGTACCAATAATTCTAGGCGCCACTGGTGAAATTCCTATGTTCCTACATGAATCCCTGGCTGAACTGCAACTGAAGAAGGGGTTATACATCCAGATACAGAACATTGTCATATTGGACACATGTAACATCGTGAGGAAGTTTCTGAACATTGATAGTTGATCCAGTGCTGATTATGACAGTTGGAACGTGTATTTCTTGTTCATGGTAACCGAGATGCACGAGTGGAAACAAGTTAAATTGTGATAGTAATAATAATAATAGTAATAATAATAATAACAATAATAATAATAATAATGATGATGATGATGATGATGTATTCTAACGGTATTGTATTAACTGCCAAAAGGATTTTGAGTCATTTCAAAGCAGCCTAAAAACAAACGTTCAATGTATCTCCCGGTCATGAAAAAATAAAACACAAGGCAAATAGGTTCACATTATAAAACGACGTTTCAGATGAATAAAGCTTTTGTCCTTTCCGCTCATAAGCTTTCGCATGTTATAGACTGTTTTAATTAAGTTACCTATTTAAGGGGTGAATTATGATAAGAAAATATACCCTCAAATATTCAGATATGCTATTACTTGTCATGATCATTAAGCATTTTAATACACATATTTCTCACCAACTTTTATAATTTGTGTTTTCTGTAACGATCATGTCAGAACAGACTAGAACATAACTGTGAGCACTCTACTTTAAAAATTCAAAATACTGGCAGGATTTATTTAGTGTAGACGACCGATTAAAACGTTAACATAATTATGGTAAACAATTTACCATAACATTCTACGAAATTTTACATTATCAGCAACAATTATGGATTAGCAATTAATACAAGAGAAATATGCTCTAAAGAACAATTTGTGCAATTTATCGTTGTCGTATGCGTATAAACAGGATCTCAAAGATCCTGAAGTCATCTGCAAAAGTGTGGAATGTTTTAGAAAACAGTGTACGAAATATCTCATTACTCTGAGCAGACTTGTCTTCCCAGAGAACACCAGGTATCAAGAATATCTTGTCCTGCCTACAATAGCGGGTTCGATTGTGTTCCAGCCGGACACAATGGTTTGGCCGACTTTCAAAATTCTATAGCAGCTTGAAATCCTGTTGGGGCGCTGGAGTCTCAAAGAGCGGTAAATCCTTAGTACGTCATGCTTGTGGGTCCCAACAGAAACCCTAGCAAAATTAAATCGCCCGACTCTATCAGATCCCATATTCGTTCAACCAGGAACGTCGCAACTAATGCATAGATATGAGAGACCGTTGTCCACTATCTACAGCGATATGTCGAATTCAGCCGAATTCATCCATTCATGCGAAGACTTCATTTGAATTCATTCATTCGGATTCTGACTGGGGAGAATTGCAGCGGACGCAAACCCTCAACGATAGTTTTCCGTCGTTTCTCTGCTCAATTCAGGGCGAATGCCGGAATGAAAGGTTCTCTAACAAACGGGACACGGACCGCGCAAGATCATCCCTTCTTTCCTCATTCGCGTTCCTTTCTCTCTCCTTACTCACTCACTTACATGTTACACTTACACTGCCCCACACCAGTCGTGAGACCAATTGGGAGCTTAGAGCTTGCCCCAGCTGGGACGGTGCCCATCTCGCGGAGATACCTGGAGAAGGAAACCCCACGCAAGCCAACGTTCTGATAGGTACCAAATCTTACGTTCTAGCGGTGGAGGAAGTCCGCTACCTCCCCGGATATAACATGCAATTTGCTT